>MCJB01051941.1:85487-147236 GCA_002018475.1 Nicotiana obtusifolia
AGCAATCATGAGTCAGCTCGCTATCTTGATTACGAATATGGCTACTAATTCCAACATTTAAAGTAATCTGAAATTTTATACCCGTAGCCATTGTTGCATGATTAGAATTTATCGCGCTAAAAAAACAAACATCGCATCAAGAAGGCTGTTTTTCAGACCACCTCGTTTCTATTATGGGTGACACTTCATTTCAGCTAACAATATTGTTCCCTTTAACATTTTTTGATGACAAACAGAACGAAAGGGGTTGAGAACAACAGTAGCCTCTACTGGACAGTTTTCAAATGACGACCCCGGACAGAAAGGCGAACAATCTTAACGAAATGATCAACAGATAATTATTTACATACATACATCAACCTGACATCAATTCATACACCGCAAAACTTTTCATTCTGTTTTAACGGGAAGACAGTGAGTCAAACTAAACAAAATAGTAACTAAGCGAAAGAAGAACAGGTGATAGTCAGCGCACTATGAAACAGGAAGATATTCTCAATGTATAACAGTTAACCATCGACATACATAAAGAATCAATACATATAGTAACAACAGTCACAAGAGGTAATCAACAATGAGCAATCAGCAACATGAACAAACTGTAAAAAAATAGTCCGTCCAAATAGGTGCATACATGTACTGACGATCACTATTCGAAGCGAAAAAATAATTACTCAACCATGAAAGCAAAGTTAACGAAAGTGAACAAAACCTCGAAGATACGGGGTTAGACAAGAAGTATTAAACAGTGTATTCGTCCATACTTAACGGAAATTACAAAGTTCTGAAACATACCTATGCTAACTGAATGATTACACGACTTCGCCGACACAAGAGCACACGAGCACGGCAGCAGCAACTATCGCAACAAAGCTCGATTAACCCTTTGATATCGAAGCCGAAACGACTTCCCAAACTTAGAATCTCTCCTTCAGCTTCAGACTCTGTTTTCTTTTTCCGTTTTTTTAGTTCACTGTTTTTCTCTCTTTTCTTCCCCTCACTGTTTTTCCGTTTTCTTTTTCTTACTCTGAAAATTTTTTGACTTCAGACCAATTTTTACTCCCAAAAATTTCCGACCCTTACAAATGTAGAACTTCGAGCTATTTATAGGAAACCCGCCAAACACCCTTTGTCCCCCGAAAAAAAAAAAGCCCGGAAAATAAAAACAAAAACAGAAAAATCCAAAACCCTTACCTCTATCCGAATTTTTTTTTTTCAAAACCGAATCCGGGACAAATGGAAGGCGCGGATCAATTGAGAATTGATCTACGTCCCCCATTTGAACCGAAAATGGTCCCCAAATTGCAAAAGCACTCGAGTGTACCCATATTTGTCAGGGTTTGTTAGGGCCGTAGTACGTGGGGGAAAGGGGAGGGGACCACGGACGAGTTGGGGTTTCAACTCGTCCGAGTTTGGGCGAGTTGGGTGGCGGAAATCAGCGGATGGGGGGGCTGTGCAGTGAGGCGCGGCGGAGGAGTGAGAAGGGTGGAAGAGGGATTAGGTTTAGGGTTTGTTTAGGTTAGGTTTTATATTTAGGTGGGGATGATTTTGGACCGTTGATCTCATTGTGATCAACGGTCCAGATCGGGCAAGGGGTTTGGATATGTTGGGCTGCCGGTTGGGCTGTTCTTGGGCTGGTCCGAAAATATGAAATTGGGCCTAGTTTTAAGTGACCTAGTCCAGTTCTTCTTCCTCCTTGTTTTATTTAATTTCATGATTTGAAAATCCTTTTATTTAATTTTATTAATTAAACTACTTAATTATTATTACTTAGTAATTTTTTTATAAAAGTATTTCGGGTACGGTAAAAATCACGTGCTCACAAGTACCAAATAGAAAAGGTTTTTAGTGGTACCTTTTACTAAATCATATCGTGTATTACATAGGTTCCCTAGCACTGAAATATCTATTAACACGCCTCCATCTCGTGCTTAGAGGAGAACTTTATTTAAACATGGAAAAAAAAGTTTCTTGGCGCAATGTTCTAGCCGATGCGAAAAGATGTGTCACGATTCCAATTTCCCACCGTAGGATGTCGTGATGGCATCTAGTCTTAGCCAAACATACATGTAGAATATAACTTAGATAATGATAAAACTCTCGAATAACTCAACAACTATCATAAAAAAAACTCTGCAACTCAACAGAAAACAAAACTCTCCAAAATTTGGTGATATCAAGTCACAAGCTCTACAAGAAAGTACTGAAAATCCCTATACATCAATATCTAATAAAGGGAAAGAAAATGACATAGAACACGATAGAGGGTGACTCCGAGGCCTGCGGACGCTGGCAGGTATACCTTGAAGTATCCAAATCTAAACTCAACTCACTGGTGCCTTGGCTAGTAAGAGGTACCTGGATCTGCACAAAAAGATGTGCAGAAGTGTAGCATGAGTACACCACAACGGTACCCAGTAACTGCCAAGCCTAACCTTGGTAGAGTAGTGACGAGGTCAGGTCAAGGCCCTATTGGAATAAATAAGAAACTGAACAGGTATATAACAATGTAACAATGATAAACAATGGGAATGAAACAATGGAGAAATATACCGAGAATAACTAACCGAACTAAGGCAAATAATGCATCACGGAAGAAAACAAAGAATGATATGCCAAGGAAACAAAACAACCAAAACACTGGTGATGTAATAGAAAAGTATCAACAAGAATCACTACTGAGGTACCACCTCGTAGTCTCATGTCATAAAACAATTTGCAATCTTTCCTTAGATCACCGCGGGAGCCTTGCATTTAGTTTTGAAAATCATTTTTCCAGAAATAGCTTCCCGCGTTTTAGCCCACCTTATCACACCGCATGGCTTCAAGTAGTTCCCCTACTAGCAACACGCGTATCAAGCCCAACTTATCTCACTGCATGCATTTCAACCCCAATCCTTATACCACCGCATGCCTATCAATATCACAACGTATCAAAAATCGCACCTCAAGTGCCCAATATCACAATTTGCCAATGAAGTTAACAATAATGGTGTTTCCACAATAAATAGCCCATGGCTCAGCCTCAATATGCATAAGAATCTCAACAATAACGACCGAAAGTGAATAACTCAACAAGAATAGTATATCACAACTTTACAACTTTGCCTCAAGGTGAATCACGACCTTTATAACTCAATACCAATTTCAACAATAAGATATTTCAAGAAATAAAAATTTCAAGTAAGGAACTCAACGGTTATATAGTGAATAAGGAATAGAGAAAATAATAATTTCAACTAGGCATGTAAAGGCAATCAACAAGTAAAAAGTATGAACAGGAATCTACATAGCTAGAACCGATCAATTATCACATTTAGCACGTGTAAATACTCGTCACCTTGCGTATACGACTTCCACATTACAATTAACACAAAAAAACACCAATCCTAAGGGGTAATTTCCCCACACAAAGTTAGGCAAGACACTTACCTCAAAACATGCTAACTCAATCCACTAGTAAGCCTTTCCCTCGATTAACCAACTCCGGACGGCTCAAATCTAGCCAAAACAACTTCATACCATAAATATAACCTATAGGTATCTATTCCGAAGAATAAAGTTGCAATCTTTAAAGAGAAATAAAAAGTCAATTAGAAAAGTCAACCTCAGGCTCGCATCTCGGAACCCCACTAAAATTACAAAATCTGAATATCCGTTCGATAACAAATCCAACCATACAAGAATTTCTTAAATTCGACTTCAAATCGCCTTTCAAATCTCCAAAATTTAGTCTAAGAAGTTTTCACAATTTTTTCCAAATTTCCAACCCAAATCACTAATTAAATAATGAAAATAATAATGGATTCATATAATATAGTCAAATCTGAGTTAGAATCACTTACCCTAATGATTTTCTTGAAAAACCCTCGAAAAAATTGTCACCAACCGAGCTCTCTAGGTCCAAAAGATGAAAATGAAAATAAACCCTCGAAGACCTCTTTTTCTGCCTAGCGATTTCGCATCTGCAGGCTCTTAGTCACACCTGCGACGCTGCACTGTAGAAAATCCATCGCAGTTGCGGTTCCCACTAAGATCATTCCACTTCTGTGGACCAAATCACGCACCTGTACATCCGCTCCTGCGGAACCTGGGTGAATTTGCGCTCTCGCACCTACGGAAGGGTCTCCGCTTCTACGACTGGCTAGCCTTTTCCGCTTCTGGGTTTCCTCACTTGCACCAGTGAGTCCCCTTTTTCGGAACAGAGAACGCACCTGCAGTTCCAGTTGGGCAAGATCAATTTTGCTTCTGCGGCTGGAGTGCCGCTTCTGCGACGCCGCACCTGCGGCCCAAAGTGCGCAGGTACGATTGCACCAGACACAGAAATGCTTCAACAATCACACAAGTCCAATATTCTTCCGGATTCAAAGAATCACACCCGGGGCCCCCGAGACCCCCTCTGAATATACCAACAAGTTGCAAAACACATAACGGACCTACTCGAGGCCAAAAATCTCATCAACAACATCGTTTCAACGAATCGCAACCCAATTCAAGCTTATTAAAACTATGAACATTCGACTTCCAAAACTAATGCCGAATAATACCAGAACAACTCCGATTGACCTTAAATTTTGTATACAATTCATAAATGACATGACGGACCTGCTCCAACTTCCAGAATCGAAATCCGATCCCGATATTAATAAAGTCAACTCTCGATCAAACTTCTCAACCTTCCAAATCTTCAACTTTCTAACTATCACCAATTCAAGCTGAAATGACCCACGGACCTCCAAATGAACATCCAAACATGACCCTAAGTCCAAAATCACTATACAGAGCTATTGGAACTGTCAAAAATCCATTCCGAAGCCGTCTACACAAAAGTCAAACTATGGTGAACCCCTTCAACTTAAGCCTCCAACTTAGGGACTATGTGTCCCATTTCATTCCGAAACTCACCCGAACCAAAACCAAACACCCCAGAAAGTCACATAACCACTATACAACATAGAGGACGTAGTAAATAGGGGGATCAGGGCTAAAATACTCAAAACGACCGGCTAGGTCGTTACATCTTCCGCCTCTTAAAATAAATGTTCATCCTCGAACGAGTATAGAGACATACCTGAAGTGGTGAAAAGATGAGGATAAAGGCTATGCATATCATGCTCGGTCTCCCAAGTTTCCTCATCAACTGGTTGGCCCCTCCATTGAACCTTCATTGAAGCAATTCTCTTCGACCTCAACTTTCGGACCTGCCTGTCCAAAATGGCCACCAGCTCCTCAACATAAGACAAATCCTTATCCAATTGGACTGAGTTGAAATCTAACACATGGGACGGATCATCGTGGTACTTCCGGAGCATAGAAACATGGAATGCTTGATGAACTGTAGCTAGACAAGATGGCAGTGCAAGCTTGTAGGCCACCTCACAAATCCTCTCAAGAATCTCAAAAGTCCGATATACCTAGGGCTCAACTTGCCCTTCTTCCCGAACCTCATAACACCCTTCATAGGCGAAACCCGGAGTAAGACCCGCTCTCCAACCATGAATACAATATCACGAACCCTCCGATCTGCATAACTTTTCTATCTAGATTGGGCTGTATGAAGCCTATCTCAAATCAATTTAACCTTTTCCAAAGCATCCTGAACCAAGTCAGTGCCCAATAGCCTAGCCTCACCCGGCTCAGACCAAGCCACCGGATACCGACACCATGTCCCGTATAAGGCCTCATATGGAGCCATCTGAATGCTCAATCGGTAGCTGTTGTTGTAGCCAAACTCCACAAGCGGAAAGAACTTATCCCAAGAACTCCCAAACTTCATAACACATGCACGAAGCATATCCTCCAATATCTTAATAGTGCGGTCGGACTGTCCGTTCATCTGAGGGTGGAATGATGTACTCAACTCAACCCGTGTGCCCAACTCACGCTGTACGGCCTTCCAAAATCGCGATGTAAACTGCGTACCCCGCTCAGAGATGATGGATACTGACACGTCGTAAAGTCGGACAATCTCGCAAATATAGACCTGAATCAGTTACTTTGAAGAACAAGTAGTCACCATAGGAATGAAATGAGCCGACTTGGTCAACCTATCTATAACCACCCAAATTGCATCAAACTTTTCCTGAGCCCGTGGGAGCCCAACAAAAAAATCCATGGTAACTCGCTCCCTCTTATTTTCACTCAAGCCTATGAAGTAACCCACTTGGCCGCTGATGCTCATACTTCACCTGCTGACAATTTAGGCACCGAGCTAAATACTCCACTATGTCTTTCTTCATTCTCCTCCACCAGTAGTGTTGCCTCAAGTCTTGATACATCCTAGCGGCACCTGAATGAATGGAATACTGCGAACTATGGGCTTCCTAAAGAATCAACTCACGAAAACCATCTACATTGGGCACACATAGCAGGCCTTGCATCCGTAACGCACTGTCATCCTCAATAATGACCTCCTTGGCATCGTCGTGTTGAACCGTGTCCTTGAGGACAAGCAGATGGGGGTCGTCATACTGACACCCTCCGATACGATCATATAGAGAAGACCAAGAAACCATGCAATCCAAAACTCAACTCGACTCCGAAAAGTCCAATCTAACAAACTTGTTGACTAAGGCCTGAACATCCAGTGCTAATGACCTCTCCGTTGAGACTCGCAGTCGAAAGAGTTGGTTGGCAGTTGTCGGTAGATATGCTAAACTACCCAAGCTCTCCGCCTTACGACTCAAGGCATCACCCACCACATTGGCCTTCCCGGGATGATACAGAATGGTGATATCATAGTCTTTAAGCAACTCTAACCATTTCCGCTGCCACAAGTTAAGATCCTTCTATTTGAATAGATGCTGTAGACTCCGGTGGTCGGTATAGACCTCACAAGGGACACTGTACAAATAGTGCCGCCAAATCTTCGAGGCATGAACAATAACTGCTAACTCGAGGTTGTGGGTAAGATAATTCTTCTAAGACGCGTAGGCAATCACCCTACCGTCTTGCATCAACACCTCGCCGAGGCCAACACGTGATGCATCAAAGTAGACAGTGTAAGACCCTGAACTCGTAGGCAATACCAACACTGGGGCTGAAGGCAAAGCAGTCTTGAGCTTTTGAAAGCTCTCCTCATACTTCACGGTCCATCTGAACGGAGCACCCTTCTGGGTCAATCTGATCATAGGAGCAGCAATAAATGAGAAACCCTCTACAAAACGATGGTAATACCCTGCCAAACCAAGATAAATCCGGATCTTAGTGGATGAGGACGGTCTGGGCCAACTTTGCACTGCTTCAATCTTTTTCAGATCTATCTTGATCTCCTCACTCGACATTACATGACTCCAAAAACGCTACCGAAGCAAGCCAGAATTTACACTTTGAAATTTTTTCATACAACTTCTTTTCCCTCAAGGTCCGGAGCACGATCCTCAGGTGCTACTCATGATCCTCCTGGCTCCGGGAGTACACCAAGATGTCGTCAATAAACACAGTGAAGAATGAGTCAAGATAGGGCTGGAATACACTGTTCATCAAGTGCATGAATGCTACTGGGGCATTGGTTAGCCCAATTGACATCACAAGAAAATCGTAATGACCATAACGAGTCCTGAAGATAGTCTTCGGAATATCTGGAACCTGAATCTTCAACTAATAATAGTTGATAGCAAATCAATCTTTGAGAACACTCTGGCACTCTGTAGCTTATCAAATAGGTCATCAATGCGTGGCAATAGATACATGTTCTTCACTGTAACCTTGTTCAATTGCCGATAATCAATACACATGCTCATAGAACCATCCCTCTTCTTTACAAACAAGACCGAAGCACTCCAAGGTGGCACACTAGGCCGAATGAAGACCTTATCAAGATATGGTGGAGTAGAAATGGGCTGAGTGCTCGGCAACAAATCAATACCAATCGATATCCCTATCGGGCGGCATGCCCAAAAGATCCGTCAAAAATACATCTAGATGTCCCTCACTACCGGAACTGACTCAACGGTAGGAGTATCAACACGAACGTCTCACAAAGGCTAGATATGCCTCACACCCCTTCCCAACCATCCGCTATGCCTTAAGGAAGGACACCACCTTGCTAGGAACATAATCCAAAGTACTTCTCTACTCCAACTGCTGCAAACCTGGCATAGCCAACATCACCATCATGTTGTGACAATCAAGAATAGTATGATAGGGTGAAAACCAGTTCATGCCCAAAATAACATCAAAATCTACCATACTGAGCAGCAATAGATCAACTTTGGTTCTAAAACCACCAATAACGACTAAACACGACCAATACACACGGTCAACAATAATGGAATCTCCCATAAACATGGACACGTAGACATGAGAACTCAAAAAGAATCACGGGATATACCCAAATACGGAGCAAAGTAAGATGACACATACGAATAAGTAGAGCCTGGATCAAATAAGACCGATGTATCTGTATGACAAACTGGAACAATACCTGTGATAACTGAGTCGGATGCAACCGCCTCCATCCTTATCGGAAGAGCATAACATTTGGCCTGGCCTCCCCCTCTTGGGGGATCCCTACCTGCCTGACCTCCACCCCCAGCTGGCTGAGCAGGTGGTGTGGAAACTGGTGCAATAACCATGACCTAAAGAAGTTTGGGGACCCTATGGAATACGTGGAGCCTGAGTGGTTTGTGAAGGTGCACCCCTCCTGAGCGTGGGACAGTTCCTCACCATATGATGAGTATCTCCACACTCAAAACAAGCTCTTGGAGGATGTGGCTACTAAAACTGGCTCGGGCATGGTCGGCAGGACTGACGGCTGAAAGCACCCCGTGCAGGAGGTGCACTAGACAGGGGCGGTGCATAATGGGCAACCTAAGACCTGGGATTAGCCGGAATACTAGTGGAAGCTGGAAGTGCCGAATGAACTGGATGGCTCACATAGCCTCTACCATGAAGGGCTGCAACTTGGGCACGAGCACCACTATATGTGCTATAATGTTGAGGCCTCTTGGCCTCCCTCTCCTCTCTCTCCCCGACCAGCATACCCTCCAATCTCCGAGCGATCTCTACCACCTGCTGGTATAGTGTATCAGTCTCCAACTCTCGAGCCATGCTGAATTTAATACCATAGTTGAGCCCCTCGATAAATCAACGGACTCGCTAAACTAAGGCAGAGGCATGTTTAGACAACTCGCTGAACCTGACAACATACTCTGATACAGTCATAGCACCCTGACGCAATTGCTCAAACTCCACGCGCCATGCATCTCGAAGGCTCTAGGGAACAAACTCTCTCAGGAACATCTCTGAAAACTGAGCCTAGGTGAGTGAATCTGCCTCGGCGGGGCTACCCTCCTCATAAGCCCGTACCACTGGTATAGTGGTTCCGATAGCTGGAAAGCAGTGAAAGCCAGCCTGCTAGTCTCCACCTATACTCATGGTACGGAGAATACAGTGGTAGTTCTCTAGAAAGCCCTGTGCGTCCTCTGTAGCTAGGCCGCTGAAAGTAGGAGGATGCTACTTTTTGTTCCTCTCGAGCCTGATCTACTCCTCCTCAGATACTGCTGCCCTAATCTCGGGGTGAACTGGAAAACCGGCTGCACTGGTATGATCTCTATGACCTGGTCAACATGGACCAGCTGCTATAGGGTACGAGCTGCGGGAGTCTGTGATCCTCCCCAGCCTGGGATGTAGCCGGTGCAAGTGGGATCAACCCTGCCTGAGCTAGAGTACCAAACATGCTCTAGAACTGGGCGAGAGTCTCCCGAAGTGCGAGGGTAGCAACAGGCGCATCGGGTGCCTATCCCCCAATTTGAGCTACCGATGGCTCCTCTGTAGCAGCTCAGGTAGGTGCTCTAGGTGCACCACGTGCCCTAGCCCCAGCCTCTCGCGGATCTAGCAGGGGGCGCGGGTGTCTGATCGTTGGATCTAACGGTGCGTGTCTTCACCATCTTTGAGAGAATAGAAAAACAAGATTTAAAATTTCAAAGTCAACAAATTCGCACGATAAGGAATCAAAGAAGTGCAGCTTTTCTTAATAGTTCCATAGCCTCTCGAAGATAAGCACAGACGTCTCCTTACTGATTCGCGAAACTCTATTAAACCTGCTTGTGACTCGTAACACCTATGAACCTAGAGCTCTGATACCAACTTGTCATGACCCCAATTTTCCTCCGTAGGATGTCGTGATGGCACCTAGTCTCTAAGACTAGGTAAGCTTAACACATATGTAGAATATAAATGAGATAATGATAAAACTCTCTAATAACTCAACAACTATCATAAAAGAAACTCCGCAACTCAACAGAAAACAAAACTCCCCAAAATCCGGTGATATCAAGTCACAAGCTCTACAAGAAAGTACTGAGCACCCCTATACATCAGTATCTAATAAAGGGAAACAAAATGATATAGAACTTAATAGAGGGTGACCCGAGGCCTGCGGATGCCGGCAGGTATACCTTGAAGTCTCCAAGTCTGAACTCAACTCACTGATGCCTGGGCTAGTAAGAGGTACCTGGATCTACACAAAAAGATGTGCATAAGCGTAGCATGAGTACACCACAACAGTACACAATAAGTGCCAAGCCTAAACTCGGTAGAGTAGTGACGAGGTCAGGTCAAGACCCTACTGGAATAAATAAGAAACAGAACATGTATATAACAGTGTAATAATGATAAACAATGGAAATGAAATAATGGAGCAATATACCGAGAATAACTACACTGAACTAAGGCAAATAATGTATCATGGAAGAAAACAAAGAATGATATGCCAAGGAAACAAAGAAACCAAAACACAAGTGATGTAATAGAAAAATATCAACAAGAATCACTACCGAGGTACTGCCTCATAGTCTCATGTCACAAAATAATTCACAATCTTTCCTTATATCATCGCGGGAGCCTTGCATTTTTGCATTTTAGCCCACCTTATCAAACCACGTGGCTTCAAGTAGTTTCCCTACTAGCAACACGCGTATCAAGACCACCTTATCTCGCCGCATGTGTTTCCCCCAATCCTTATACTACTGCATGCGTATCAATATAACGTATCATACACACCTCAAGTGTCCAATGCCACAACTTGCCAAAAAAGTTAACAATAATGATGTTTCCACAATAAATAGTCCATAGCTCAACCACAATATGCACAAGAATCTCAAGAAAAACAACCGAAAGTTAATAACTCAACAAGAATAGTATTTCACAACTTTACAACTTTGCATCAATGTGAATCACGGCCTATGTAATTCAATACCAATTTCAACAATAAGATACTCCAAGAAATAACAATTTCAAGTAAGGAACTCAACGGTTAAATAATGAATAAAGAATAGGGAAAACAATAATTTCAACTCGGCTTGTAAAGGCAATCAATAAGTAAGAGGTAAGACAAGTAAAGCATGTGAAGATAGACTAACAATGATAAATATAACATATTATGGTAACTCAGTTAAAGACATAAAAGGAATCTACATAGCTAGAACATGTCAATTACCACATTTAGCCCGTGTACACACTCGTCATATCTTGTACACGACTTTCACATATCACAATTAACACAAAATAACACCAATCCTAGGGGTAATTTTCCCACACAAAGTTAGGCAAGACACTTACCTCAAAACACGCTAAGTCAATCTACTGGTAAGCCTTTCTCTCGATTATCCAACTCCGGATGGCTCGAATCTAACCAAAACAACTTCATACCATAAATATAAACTATAGGAAGCTATTCTGAAAAATAAAGTTGCAATCATTAAAGAAAAATAAAAAGTCAACCCCGGGCTCGCATCTCGTTACCCGACTGACATTACAAAATCAAACACCCGTTTGATAATGAGTCCAACCATACGAGAATTTCTCAAATCCGACTTCAAATCGCCTTTCAAATCTCCAAAATTTAGTCTAAGAAGTTTTCACAATTTTTTCCCAAATTTCTAACTCAAATCATTAATTAAATGATGAAATAAGAATGGATTCAAGTAATATAGTCAAATCTGGGTTAGAATCACTTATCCTGATGATTTTCTTGAAAAACCCTCGAAAAAACCGTCACCAACCAAGATCTCTATGTCCAAAAGATGAAAATGAAAATAAACCCTCGAAGACCTCTTTTTCTGCCTAGTGATTTCGCATCTGCAGTCTCTCAGTCACACCTGCGACGCCGCACATGTGAAAAATCCATCGCAGTTGCAGTTCCCACTAAGATCAGAGAATTCCGCTTCTGCGGACCAAATCGCGCACTTGCGCATCCGCTCCTGCGGAACCTGGGCGAATTTGCAGTCTCTCACCTGCGGAAGGGCCTCCGCTTCTGCGACCCCAGGCCTGCCTAGCCTTTTCCGCTTCCGCCCTTCCTTGCTCGCACCAACGAGTCTGCTTCTGTGGAACACTGAGCGCACCTACGATCTCAGTTGGGAAAGACCAATTTCGCTTCTGCGACTCAAGGGCCGCTTCTGCGCTGCCGCACCAACGTCCCAAGGTTCATAGGTGTGATTGCACCAGACAGAGAAATGCTTCAGCAATCACACAAGTCTAATATTGTTCCTGATTCGATCCGAATCACACCAGGGGCCCCCGGGACCTCGTCCGAATATACCAACAAGTTTCAAAACACATAACGGACCTACTCGAGACCAAAAATCACATCAATAACATTGATTCAACGAATCACAACCTAATTTAAGCCTATTGAAACTATGAACATCCGACTTCCAAAACTAATGCCGAATCATGCCAAAACAACTCTGATTCCTCAAATTTCGCACACAAGGCATAAATGATATGACATACCTACTCCAACTTCCAGAATTATAATCTGACCCCGATATCAATAAAGTCAACTCCCGGTCAAACTTCTCAACCTTCCAGACCTTCAACTTTCTAACTTTCGCCAATTCAAGCCGAAACAACCTACGGATCTCTAAATCAACATCCGGACACACTCCTAAGTCCAAAATCACCATACAGAGCTATTGGAACCGTCAAAAACTCCATCCTGGAGTCATATACAAAAAAGTCAAACTATGGTCAACCCCTTAAACTTAAGCCTCCAACTTAGGGACTATTTGTCCCATTTCATTCCGAAACTCACCGAATCAAAACCAAATACCCGGCAAGTCACATAACCACAATATAATATAGAGGAGGCAATAAATAGAGAATCGGGACTAAAATACTCGAAACAACCGACCGTGTCATTACATGACTTTATTGAATGGAACACCTTTTTTAATATCTTTTCATGATCATGCACACATTAGTTTTTTCAAGAAATATACAATTGTTGATCAGCAGACGTGCCACATCACCTTAACAATGACAGTTTTAAATATTTAGTCCGTAAAATACATAGGAATCTTCTAATCTTCCCTATGCCTCTTTCCATAACGGCTTATAATCTTAATGTATGTTATTCCTTTTAATAACGCCCGATTTTCTCATCCAAATTTTTACTACAAAAGTTTCAAAGAATTTGCTTCTTTCTCCAAATAACTACTATTACCATCTAAAAACACCATCAGATCTTTTAAAGATTTAGGGGAGAGACTACACCAGAAAAAAGAAAGAAAAGGAATAAATCAGTTGCAAAGAGTAAAATTTGGTGAAAATTCAACAGAAAATCACCAATTCCTTTATCACAAATTGCCTTTTACCCTATCCACAGATTTCAATATACAACATCATTGGTGATGACGGGGAAGGACTCAAAATAGTCCAACACTAAATCTACCACGAACAACCTTTCAATGTTTTACTTGTGTATGTGGCAAGGAGAAGAGAAAATGGTGAAGAAAAAGAAGGTTTGACATGGTGATTTATAGGCATATAACATTTATAATGATTATAGGCATACCAACACTTTCAAAATTTTAAATATACTAAAACAGGTTTCAATAAGTAAAAATCTCATAAAACTGGATAAAACCACCACAACTCGATACAGAAGTTTTCCAAAATCAGGGTGTCACTGAGTACATGAGCATCTATACAGATACAAAGTCTGATACACTGTTTAAGAAAAAAAATAGAAACTGAATAAGTAAACTGAGGGATAGGGGAGGAGAGACAAGGTCTGCGGACCCCAAGGCAGTTACCTCGATAATCTCCGAACGGCTGAAAACTCTGATATCAACAACCACTGTGCCCAAAAACTCCTGGATCTGCACACAAAGTGCAGGGTGTAGCGTGAGTACAACCAACTCAATAAGTAACAAATTTAACCCTTGGACTGAAAATAGTGACGAGCTTGAGCATTACAGCCCACATACAGAATTAACAACTTGGAAATTTACGGAAAAATATGACAGTAATATCTCAGAAATTCATAATCGGTACAGGAATTTAGACATGCTTCCAGGTTTAACAATTAAACTCAGAATAGATAAAATATGTCAAGTCTGAATGATATGAGGATTATGACACATCTATATCTACATGCCAGTATGCATATCGTATGTGATGCAACACAATGGAAGCCTTACTTACTCACACTCTCGGAGTACTCAACATGATTGTCTCAATTCTCACTTATCACATTCAATCACTCAGCACTGTAACAGGGCAGATCCAGCCCAAATGTAAATGAATCCAGGGCAGATCCAGCCCAATGCAAATGAATCAATAACAACTGCACTCACTGTGGGTGTGCAGACTTCGGAGGGGCAGATCCAGCCCAAGCGCTATAATAAGCCAAATCCTGACATAAATCAATAAAGTCTGCTGCGACGTGCAGCCCAACTCCATAAATATCACTCACAAACAGGCCCTCGACCTCACTCAGTCATCAATCTCTCTAGTGTCTCGGTCTCACAACACTCATGCTAAGCATCCCAAATCAATGATATAAGATGTGACAATATATGGCAACAGAGACTGCGATATAATATGCAATGATGAATGCGGCGGAGTACATAACTGCAAATAAGAAAATAACTCAACAGCAAAAATGACCACTCTGGGTCTCAGTACATAGCCGAAACATGATTTCTAGCATAAATCACAGCTCAAGTGCTCTAATACATAGAGCACAGTAATAATATTCAAATAAGATACCTACACGGTTCCATGGAACTGACTAAATCATAATTTTTACGGTGCACACCTACACGCCCGTTGACTAACATGCGCGTCACCTCAACACCAATCACATAGCACGTAATTCTGGGTTTTATACGCTCAGAACCAAGTTTAGAAGTGTTACTTACCTAAAATCATGCAAATCTCTACTCCAACAAGCCCTTGCCTCGCGAATTGGCCTCCAAACGCCTCGGATCTAGCCACAAATAATTTGATACAATCAACATGAGCTAAAGGAATCAATTCCATATGAAAATGCTAAGTTCTTAATCAAAAGTTGAAAAGTCAACTCAAAAGACAACCCCAGGCCCACATTTCGGAATATGATAAACGTTACAAAATTTGGAAGCCCATTTGACCATGAGTCCAACTGTACCAAAATTACTCAAATTCGACATCAAAATCTTAGTCAAAACCCCAAAATTCTGCCTAAGAAGTTTTCTCCATTTTTCCCAAAATTTTCAACCAAAATCACTAATTAGATGATGAAATCAAAGATATAATCATGAAATTTAACTAAAACTAAGTAAGAATCACTTACCCCAGTCACTCCCATGAAAATCTCTCCAAGAATCGCCTCCAACCGAGCTCCCAAAATCAAATTGTGAAATAACCTCAAATCCTCGTTTTTGAGACTTTAAATTCTGTCTAGTTATCCATTAATCGCGATCGCGGAAAATGCTTCGCGATTGCGAAGCACAAACTCAACTGCCCAATAATTAACCCTACACGAACAGGACAATCTCCACGCGAACATGAAGCACTGATTCATCAGACCTACGTGATCACGTCCCTCTTCACGCCTAGCCCACACGTTCTTGATTTACTTCTTCACTAACCTACGCGATCGCAGCCCTCAACTCGCGAATGCGTAGAGTAAAAAATCCAGCTGCCTAGAACAAGCCTTCATGATCGCGAACCTCTCCACGCGATCACATAGAAGGAAAGCAAACCTAAACACCAGCAAAATTTAGCAGTCTTCCAAGTCCCAATTACTCCGTTAACAATTCGAAATCCACCCGAGGCCCCCAGTGTCACGATCCAATTTCTTTTGTAGGCCGTGATGGCGCCCAACGTTACCGCTAGGCAAGCCAACAGTGAACTAACCATGTGATTATTTCTTTTAGCAGTTTGGAAATAGTTGATTCTTAGTTTTGAATAGATAAGGTGTGAAAATTTACTAAAATGAGAGTTAACCAATTTTAAGAGCAAATGGAATGAAGTAAATAATTAAAAATCATCAGGTGTACTAGCATGATCTCCAAGACCTGGTGTCACAAGAGTATGAGCTACTAGTAGAATATACAAAAGTACTACACTACTGTTTGAAGTGTAATGAACAGAAAGTAAAAGCAAAAGAAAGACTTCGGGTACTGTAGAACGAACTCGGAAGGCAGCTCATCACAGAGTTTCGTGGAAATCAAGGATGTGCGCCAGACTGATAACCAGATGCACCTGCCTCAGATCCTGCACGATTAGTGCAGAAGTGTAGCGTGAGTACATAAACAACATGTACCCAGTAAGTATTTAATCTAACCTCGGAGAAGTAGTGATGAGGGGTCGACTTCGACACTTACGATGGGCTAACAATAAAATACTGAAATATAACTAAGCATGGACTATATAAATATAGCTGAAAACTCAATAACAAGAAATAAATGAACAATTCTTTCACTATTAGTAAATCCCAAATTAATTCTCATAATTTAAAAAATTAATCTCTTAAGCCAATAAAATAAGAGCAATTATAATTGGGCTCCAAAAATTTATTACGCACGAATCATGCTGAGGTCGTCCGTCCCGATCCAACATACAAATATATAAACTGTGCACTATCGAGGGTCGAACGGAAGGAACCATATATACATATATTCTATTTACTGAAGTATTCGGCCCGCTCCACAAGAAGAGAAGATACTTTATAAACAACCGATTCAAAGATTATTAAGAGGATATTATTCAAAGAAACACCAATTCTCATAACAGCCAAGTAACCCGTCCAAACCTCAAGTAAAAGAAATTTGACCTTTTACAATTCCATTATCAAGTTCCAATATGTTTTAAATAATTAATTTAGCAGGTTGGGTGCAAACATCGCAAGTGTAACATGATTTGGGTCCTAGACTACCCGGATATAAGCATACTTAGTAGCTACGTACAGACTCTCATCACCTCGTGCGTACGTAGCCCCCACAAATAGAAGCACACATTAAATAAATTCACCTATGAGGTTAATTCCCTTTTACAAGGTTAGAAAAAAGACTTACCTCGTCTCAAAGCTTACTTTCCGGTCCAAAATTGTGCTTTGAACCCTCAACTCGGTGTCAAACGACTCGAAACTAGTCAAATGTAATATAAAATAGTTAATACATGTTCAAAAGTTCATATCCTAACTATTAAAGTGATTTCCCAACCCTAATTGAAGAATTCCTAAGATTAACCCCTGGGCCCACGTGCCCGGATTCCGAAAATTTTTGAGGAAAGTTGTTACCTAGAACCTCATCAATTCAAATGCATAATTTTCACTAAATTCCATAACTATTTTCGTGGTTAAATCCCATTTTTATCAAAAACCTATGTTTTCATCTAAACCCATGATTTTTCCTAATTTACAAGTTAAATCTACCCATAATCTATGTATTCAACTCACATTGTGTAGGAATTACTTACCTCAAAGTGTTAGGTGAAAACCCCTCTATAAGAGCTCCAAAAATCGCCTAAGGTATGAAATAAATGAGCTCAAAATGCCTAAGTCTCGAATTAAATGAGGTTCTGTTTCCTGCGATTTTTGCACATGTGGAAAAGTCATCACAAATGCAGCCCTTGCCCAGTGGCCTACTTCCGCTTCTGCAGACTTCTAGCCCGCTTCTGCGGGTTAGCTCCTGCGACGCACACGCCGCACCTGCGGCTTAGGTCGCTCCGGCGATCTCCTCCATCACACCTGTGAGGTCGCAGGAGCGCACGTCCACCCGCACCTGCGGTTCCTGGACTGTTCATCCTGAGCCGCTTCTGCGGCTTCTTGCTCGCTTTTGCGAGCTCGCACCTGCGGCTAGCCCTCCGTTGGTGTGATTACACCAGAAGTCTGGTGCTTCAGCTGCTGCCCCTAAGTTCAAGCTTGGTTCGTGACTAGTCTAATTGACACTCGGGGCCCCCAGGGCCACACCCAAACATACCAACAAGTTTGAAATCATTAAACGGACTTGCTCGCACTTTCAAAACACATAAAACAACAACGATACTAAGAATCATTCTCCAAACCAAATTGAATCAACTTATGAACTTCAAGTTCTTCCAACTAACTCCGAATGAGCCGAAACATGCTTAGACTACTCGGAACGACACTAAATTTTGCGTGCAAGTCTTAAATCACCATACGGGACTATTCCCGGGCTCAGAATTCCAAACGGATCTCGATAACACCTAAACCTACTCCAAACCAAAATTTAAAGAACTTTAAAACCTTCAAATAGTCTACTTACTCTATTAAGCGCCAAAACGCTCCTGGGTCGTCTAAAACCTGATTCAAATATATGCCCAAGTCTAAAATCATCATACGAACCAATTGGAACACTCAAATCCCGATTCCGAGGTCGGTTACTCAAAACGTTGGGCAAGGGCCGTGGAACTCACTCTGTACTGCTCTCCAGAAATGCGAAGTGAACTGAAGGCCTCTATCTGATATGATGGACAGGCACACTGTGCAACCGGACTATCTCCTGAACATAAATTTGGCCAACCTCTCTGAAGTATACGTGGTCGCCACCGGAATGAAGTGTGCCGACTTGGTCAACCTGTCGACAGTGACCCAAACTGCATCAAACTTTTGCAAGGTCTACGTTAACCCAACTACGAAATCCGGAGTAATGCGCTCCCACTTCCACTCAGGTATAGCCATCTGCTGGAGTAGGCCACCTGGCCTCTGGTGCTCATACTTAACCTACTGGCAATTTAGACACCTCGCAACATACTGAACTATGTCCTTCTTCATCCGCCGCCACCAATAATGCTGCCTCAGGTCGTGATACATCTTCATAGCACCTAGATGAATAATACCGAGAACTGTGTGCCTCCTCTAGAATCCTCTCCCTCAAGCCATCGACATTAGGAAAAAATATACGACCTTGGAGTTGCAGAACACCATCCTCCCCGATAGTTGCATCTTTGGCACCACCCTGTTATACCGTCTCTCTGAGAACGAACAAGTGCAGATCATCAAACTGGCGAGCCTTGATCTGCTGAAATAGTGAAGACTGGGCAACGACGCATGCAAGGACTCGGCTGGGCTCTAAAATATCCATCCTCACAAGTCTGTTAGCCAAAGACTGAATGTCCAAAGCTAAGGGCCTATCCTCTGCTAAAATAAATTCCAAGCTACCTTTACTCTCCGCCTTTCTGCTCAAGACATCCGCAACTACATTCTCCTTGCCTGGATGATAAAGAATGGTGATATCATAATCCTTCAGTAACTCAAGCCACCTGCGCTGCCTCAAATTGAGATCCCTTTGCTTGAGAAAATGCTGCAAGCTATGATGATCGGTGCAAACCTTACAAGACACCCCGTAAAGATAATGCCCCAAATCTTAAGAGCATGAACAATCGCGGCCAACTCCAAATCATGTACAGGGTAAATTCTTCTCATGGGGCTTCAGCTAATGTGAAGCATATGCAATAACTCGCCCATCCTGCATCAATACACAACCCAAACCAACGCGTGAAGCGTCGCAATACACAGTATACATCCCCGAACTAGAAGGCAACACAATAATCGGTGCCGTAGTCAAAGCTGTCTTTCGCTTCTGAAAGCTCGCCTCACAATCACCAGACCAACATAATTGAGCACCCTTCTAGGTCAATCTAGTCAAAGGTGCTGCAATAGATGAGAAGCCCTCCACAAACCGGCGATAATAACCTGCTAACCCTAAGAAGCTCCTGATCTCTGTCGCAGTAGTAGGACGAGGCTAACTCTGAACTGCCTCAATCTTCTTGTGATCCATCTTAATACCCTCGCCTGATATAACATGCCCCAAGAATGCTATAGAATCTAGCCAAAACTCACACTTGGAGAACTTAGCATATAACTTCTGTTCCCGCAAGGTCTGAAGCACCACTCTCAAATGCTGCTCGTTCTCCTCCATGCTACACGAGTAGATCATGATGTCATCAATGAAGACAATGACAAACGAATCAATATACGGCCTGAACACTCGGTTCATCAAATCCATAAACGCTGGCGGGGCGTTAGTCAGACTGAAGGACATCACTAGAAACTCATAATGGCCATATTTAGTCCAGAAAGCAGTCTTCGGAACATCCGAATCTCGAATCTTCAACTGATGGTACCCCGATCCCAAGTCGATCTTAGAGAACACCCTAGCACCTCCCAACTGGTCAAATAAATCATCAATACGCGGCAACGGGTACTTGTTCTTGATGGTAACTTTGTTCAATTGGCGATAATCAATGCACATCCGCATAGTCCTATCTTTCTTCTTCACAAACAACACTAGTGCACCCCTAGGTGATACACTCTGCATGACAAACCCCTTCGCCAGCAACTCTTCAAGCTGTTCCTTACACTCCTTCGGAACCATACGGTACGGTGGGATAGATATAGGTTGGGTACCTGGAGCCAGATCAATGCAGAAGTCGATATCAAGATATGGTGGCATTCCTAGGAGACCAAAAGGAAACACATCGGAGAACTCTCAGACTACAGGTACTGAATCAGTCGCCGGTGTCTTTGTAGTAGTATCCCGAACATAAGCTAAATAAGCCAAATAACCCTTCTCAACCAT
Source organism: Nicotiana obtusifolia (assembly GCA_002018475.1). Classification (NCBI taxonomy): domain Eukaryota; kingdom Viridiplantae; phylum Streptophyta; class Magnoliopsida; order Solanales; family Solanaceae; genus Nicotiana; species Nicotiana obtusifolia. The sequence goes on from MCJB01051941.1 coordinate 106,304, forward strand.
ATGTTGAGCCTTCATAAAAGAGATGATCCGACTATGTATGCTGGCAGACGAACCCTTCCTCTCCAATTTAGGCAACTTCGGCATCGCCAAGGAAACAGTCTTGGCATGGCAATCAAGGACGGCGTGATATGGAGATAACCAATCCATGACTAAGATGACCTCAAAGTAGATCATATCAAGCAGTAGAAGATCCACTCTAGTCTTATAACCACAGAATGTAATAATGCAGGACCGATAGATCCGATCCACAATAACAGAATCGCCCATCGGAGTGGACACATAGATAGGAGTACCCAAGGACTCATGAGGAACATCCAGGAAATGAGCAAACAGAGATGACACATACGAATAGGTAGACCCCGAATCAAATAATACCGAAGCATCCTATCGTAGAAAGAAATAATACCTGTGATCACAACATCTGAGGTCACTGCATCTTTTCTGGCCGGGAAATCATATAATCTAGCTGGAGCGCCACCTGGCTGGCCTCCACCTCTAGGATGCCCCTACCCACTTTCCCTCCGCCTCTGGGCGTCCGAACGGTTGGTGCGGCTACTGGTGCTATAATCATAGGCTGAGAACCCTTCTACACTGCCTTGCTCTGAAGCTTGGGGCAGAACCTCCGTACATGGCTGAAATCCCTGCACTCAAAACAACCTCTTGGTAAGAAGGACTGCTGACCTGAAGTCTGACCCTGATGGCCTGAATACCCACTGGAGGAACCCTGAATAGCTGGTGTACGGTAGGAACTCTCTGGCATGGAGCTGAAATAAGGTCGAACTGGAGCACCCCGAGGAGGCGGCGGTGTAGGATATAGGGGCCCGCTAGGCTGGCGTCTCCCAAACTGACCTCTGCCCCCAAATGGAGCAACACTAAACCCTCCCGAATAACAAAACCGCTTGTCCTGCGACATCTTCTCTCGCCCCTGCTGTCGATAACCCTCAATCCTCCGAGCTATCTCTACAACTAGCTGGTAAGAAGTCCCCATCTCAACCTCTCGGGCCATAGTGGTCTGAATACTGGAGTGAAAACCTACAACAAACCTCCATAATCTCTCCGCCTCAGTAGAAAGTATCATAAGTGCGTGGCAATACAACTCAAAGAATCTTACCTCATAATTGATCACTGACATCTGACCCTGCTGGAGCTGCTCAAACTGAAACCGCAACTCTTCCCTATGGGATTGGTGGAATATACCTATCCAAGAAAAGGCGTGTAAACTGATCCCAAGTCAAGGGAGGAGAACCTGCTGGTCTTCCAAGAAGATGAAACTGCCACCATTTATGAGCCTTACCCTCCAGCTGGAAAGTAGTAAAATCCACCCCGTGAGTCTCTAATATCCTCATGTTGAGCAGTATCTCCATGCACCAATCAATGAAGTTCTGGGGATCCTCATGTCGCTCACCCCCGGAGACAGGTGGGTGTAGCCTAGTCCATCTGTCCAATAGCTTATGCGGCTTGCCGGCCGCAGCTGGTCTAGGCTCAGGTACGGCTGCTGCCACTAGCTGGGTTCTCTACTGGATCCGCTGGTGGCATAGCGGGAGTAACTCTGGGAAGTCATCTTCCCCTACCTCGGGCCGGTGCCCTCCCTCGTCCTCTGCCTCGGCCTCTAGCAATAGAGGGAGCAGCTCTTCCCGGGTCTGGAACATCCGCCGTGCGCATTTTCACCATATGTGAGAGAATAAGAGAAAGATACTTAGTATAACATCAACTGCACGATAAGAGATGGAGAAGGAGTATTTTCCTAACACCATATAGCCTCTCAAAGATAAGTACGGACGTCTCCGCACCGATCCGCAAGACTCTATTAGGCCTGCTCATAACTTGTGAGACCTACGTGAACCTAGTGCTCTGATACCATGTTGTCACGATCCAATTTCTCTTGTAGGCTGCCCAACGTTATCGCTAGGCAAGCCAACAGTGAACTAACCATGTGATTGTTTCTTTTAGCAGTTTACAAATAGTTGATTCTAAATTTTGAATAGATAAGATGTGAAAATTGAATAAAATGAGAGTTAACCGATTTTAAGAGCAAATGGAATGAAGTAAATAATCAAAAATCCTCAGGTGTCTATTAGCATGATCTCCAAGACTTGGTGTCAAAAGTGTATGAGCTACTAGTAGAATATATAAAACTATTACACTACTGTCTGAAGTGAAATAGATAGAAAGTAAAAGCAAAAGAAAGACTTCGGGTGCTGCAGAACGAACTTGGAAGGCAGCTCATGCAGAGTCTCATGGAAATCAAGGATGCGGCCCAGACTGATAAACAGATGCACCTGCCTCAGATCCTGCACGATTAGTGCAGAAGTGTAGCATGAGTACATAAACAACATGTACCCAGTAAGTATTTAGTCTAACCTCGACGAAGTAGTGATGAGGGGTCGCCTTCGTACGATGGGCTAACAATAAAATACTGAAATTAGAACTAAGCATGGACTATATAAATACAGATGAAAAATCAATAACAAGAAATAAATGAACAATTCTTTCACTATTAGTAAACCCCAAATTAATTTCCATCATTTAACAAATTAATCTCTTAAGCCAATGAAACAATATCAATTATAATTGGGCTCCATGAATTTATTACGCACGAATTATGCCGAGGTCGTACGGCCCATTCCAACATACAAATATATAAACTGTGCGCTGCTGAGGGTCGAACAGCACGAACCATAGATGCATCTATTTTATTACCGAGGCTTTCTGTCACGACCCAACAGGAGGGCCGCAACAGGGCACCGGACCCTGCTTGCAGAGCACCGGCGTACCCTTCATATCTGCTATCTTACTTTCTTTGTTATTTACAAAGTCTATCATGCACATGCAGTTTTGAATAATATCACATTAGACGGAAACATCGTACCATCACATAAACGTGCTTATATACATAGTGTGCCAACGGGGCTACAATGCAAGACTATATAACGTATTACATATGCCGACTAGGCAATACAACCGTACATGAGTCACCCAAACACTGGTCTATACATACATACATCAACATTTGTCTAATGAGCCTCTACAAGAACAGACACTATACAACCTACGTCGGAACAGGGCCCCGACATGCCCATAATGCCTATACAAAACGCATACCAAGGCTGTAGCAAGTCCGAAGGATGAATCTTGCTGATTTCTGTTGAACTGGTAGCCTACTGCGGTGGGGGAGCTCCGTCTATCAATCTATTAGGACCTGCAGCATGACATGCAGCATCCACGAATAAAGGACGTCAATACGGATAATGTACTGAGTATGTAAGACAGGAAACACAATATAAGAGAAATGATATAAGCATCAGGATAGAAGCATATAACCTTTATAACATTATTATCGTCTTATACTCTTGCCTCTGTGGGCTTGTCATTTTCATATACGTTTATTGTTACCGAAACCGATTACATAAACGTTACCTCATACAATCACATACGCCTTCATGGGCTCATCATCATCATACGCCTCTGTGGGCTCTTTATCGTCATATGCCTTTGTGGGCTCTTTATCATCATATGCCTCTGTGGGCTCTTACCCGGCCTTCATTAGGCTCGGTCACAACATACCCGGCCTTCATTAGGCGCGGTCATAACAATTAACTACACATTTATAATACATTGCATGCTCATTCATTAAACGTGTTCCAAACCATTTTTAGTGACATACCTTTATTATCCCTTCTTTCACATATATATAAGAATACCTCATTAACGTGAGCTTTATAAGACTCAAGGATTACCATCAGCATTAATATCATAACTACAAGAGCAATTTCTTCCTTAGAGTGGAAGCAATACAAGAAATCCGTAACTTCTAGGAATAGAGTATTCTTTTTGGGGATCGATCATAGCAATGTATTCAGTAGGAGTCGTGCAAAAGAAGGAACGGTATAGTCTTACATACCTGGTACTTTCTGCGCCAGTTCTCGAGCTACGCAATTTGCTACAATTCCTTAGTCTACAATTAAGGAACAGTTCAATCGTTACTCACTATGCGTGATAGCTATCATTAACCACAATTTCCTAAATTCATGTGGTGCTTCTCTACACCCTTCCTCCCCTGAATCCCATCAAACGTATTTACAGCACATGCAACCCATTTACAACTCCTAATAATCATGACCCATTTCGTTTAATCCTACTTACTTCGATTTCATGGCTTCTAGTTATATTCCCACAAGTTCTTACAGGCATGCAACCACCTATCATGAATGTTCAAGGGAGAATTACATGAAAGGGAGTAGTAACTTACCTTGCATGCGAATTATTTGACCCTCTTCTTTGATTCCTTAAATTTCTAGGTTTTGCCTTCAATGTGGGTTTGTAGGAGGGGAAAACTAAGCTAGGGTTCCCTCCTAGTTCTTCAATTTCTTGCTTTTCTTCTTCAATTTTAGAGTTTGGAAGAGAGAAAATTGGTTGTGTAGGTGTGGGGCCTTGAGAGAGGTCGTTTGGGGCCATCTACTATGCTTGGGACTTAGAAAAATGAAGGAGGGACGGGTTTGGATCCCTTTTATAGGCCTGGCAATAAGTGGTACACGTACTTGACAAATTTCAGGTTTGCGATCGCATACCCACCGCAAACAGGGTATGTGGTTCGCATTCTGGTCGCAAATCTCAACCTAGAATTCTGTTGCATTATGCGACGCAGAAGGGCCAGATTTGCGGTTCGCATTTTCAACAATGCGATCGCATTCTGGTCGCATTTCAGACACAGATTCAGCCCAGAACTCTGTTCCATTCCGCGATGGAAGGTGTCACATTTGCGGTCCGCATTTGCATTATGCGGTCTGCATTCTAGCCGCATATTTTGACACAATTCCAGCCCAGAAATCTGTCTCACTTTGCGATCTTGGTGCTGGATATGCGGTCTGCATTTGTGCTTTGCGGTTCACATATTTAGTTATACGACACCTTTGTTCTTTTTCTTAACTTTAAACTATTTTTCGGGTTCTTGGGTCCTCATATGTAAACTATTTCACGGTGTATTCTAATGTACGAATTTACGGGTTGTAACACTTTCGACGCGCTCAAAAAGAAGAGAAGATACTTTATAAACAACCGATTTAAAGATTATTAAGAGGCTATTATTCAATGAAACACTAGTTCTCATTAACAGTCAAGTAATCCGTCCAAACCACAAGTAAAAGAAATTTGACCTTATACAATTCCTTTATCAAGTTCCAATATGTTTTAAATAATTAATTTAGCAGGTAGGGTGCAAACATCGCAAGTGTAACATGATTTGGGTCCTAGACTACCCGGACATAAGCATACTTAGTAGCTACCTACGGACTCTCGTCATCTCGTGAGTACGTAGGCCCCACAAATAGAAGCACATATTAAATCAATTCACCTATGGGGTTAATTCCCTCTTACAAAGTTAAAAAAGAGACTTACCTCGTCTCAAAGCTTACTTTCCGGTCCAAAATTGTGCTTTAAACCCTCAACTCGGTGCCAAACGACTCGAAACTAGTCAAATATTATATAAAATAGTCAAATACATGTTCAAAAGTTCATATCCTAACTATTAAAGTGATTTTCCAACCCTAATTGAAGAATTCCTTAGATTCACCACTGGGCCCACGTGCCCGGATTCCGAAATTTTTTTAGGAAAGTTGTTACCTAGAACCTCATGAATTCAAATGTATAATTTTCACTAAATTCCATAACTATTTTCGTGGTTAAATCTCATTTTTCTCAAAAACCTATGTTTTCATCTAAACCCATGATTTTTCCTAATTTACAAGTTAAATCTACCCATAATCTATGTATTCAACTCACATTGTGTAGGAATTACTTATCTCAAAGTGTTAGGTGAAAACCCCTCTCTAAGAGCTCCAAAAATCGCCTAAGTTATGAAATAAATGAGCTCAAAATGCCTACGTCCCGAATTAAATAATGTTCTGTTTCTTGCGATTTTCGCACCTGCCGATGGTTGGCCACTTCTGCGGCTCTACATCTGCGGCTCTGCATCTGCGGAAAAGTCATCGCAGATGCAGCCCTTGCCCAGTGGCCTACTTCCGCTTCTGAGGACCTCTAGCCCGCTTTTGCGGGTCCGCTCCTGCGACGCACACGCCGCACCTGCGGCTTAGGTCGCTCCTGCGATCTCCTTCACTGCACCTGCAAGGTCGAAGGTGCGCACGTCCACCCGCACCTGCGGTTCCTAGGGTGTTCTTCCTAGGCTGCTTTTGCAAGCTCGAACCTGCGGCTAGCCCTCCGCAGGTGCGATTACACCAGAAGTCTGGTGCTTCAGCTGCTTCCCCTAAGTCCAAGCTTGGTCTATGACTAGTCCGATTGACACTCTGTGCCCTCGGGGCCCCGCCCAAACATACCAACATGTTTGAAATCATAAAATGGACTAGCTCGCACCCTCGAGATGCATAAAACAACAATGAAACTAAGAATCATACTCCAAACCAAATTGAATCAACTTATGAACATTAAATTCTTCCAACTAACTCCAAATGCGCCGAAACATACTTAAACTACTCGGAACGACACCAAATTTTATGTGCAAGTCTTAAATCATCATACAGGACTATTCCAGGGCCCGAAACTCCAAACGGATCTCGATAACATGAAAACCTACTCGAAACCAAATTTAAAGAACTTTAAAACCTTCAAATAGTCAACTTTTACTATTAAGCGTCGTAACGCTCCCGGGTCGTCCAAAACCCGATTCGAACATACGCCCCAGTCCAAAATCATCATACGAACCTATTGGAACCATCAAATCTATTGAAATCGGTTCAGTTCTGAGGATGTTTCGGAATGAGTTGAGAAACTTAGTCTCAAGTTTGGAAGCTTAAGTTGAAAAGGTTGACCGTATGTTGGCTTATGTGTAAATTGCCCTGGAATGGAGTTTTGATGGTTCCAATAGCTCCGTTGGATTATTTTGGACTTAGGAGTGTGTCTGGACAGTTACTTGGGGGTTCGTAGTTTATTTGGGCTTGAAATGACGAAAGTTGGAAAATTAAAAGTTTTGGAAATTGAGAAGTTTAACCGAGACTTGACTTTGTGATTTTTGTTCTATAAATTAGACTAGGTCCGTTGTGTCATTTATGACTTATGTGCAAAATTAGGTCAATCGGATTTGATCTGATAGGTTTCGGCGTCGAATGTAGAAGTTGAAAGTTCATAAAGTTCATTAGGCTTGAATCGATGCACGATTCGTGGTTTTACCGTTGTTTGATGTGGTTTTAAACTTCGAACGAGTTTGTATGATATTTTAGGACTTGTTGGTATATTTTCTTGAGGTCTCGGGTGTAACGACTCGACTGGTGTTTTTGCTTTCTAATACCCCGTTGCCCTAAATAAGACTCCTTGTATGTGCTTTTACTGTATTATGACTTGTGGGGATGGTTAGTTCGGAATTCGGAAGGGTTCGGGTTGCGGGTATGATGATCCCCCATTAGAATTGATCATACGAACCTATTGATACGCATGCAGTGGTATAAGGTTTTGGGATTGAAACGCATGCGGTGAGATAAGGTGCGCTTGATACGTATGGCTAGTAAGGGAACTACTAGAAGTCACGCGGTGTGAAAAGGCGGGATAAAACGCAGGATGCTATTTCGGGGAAAAATGATTTTCAAAACTAAATGCAAGGCTCCCGCGGTAATATAAGGAAATATTTTGAATTATTCTTGTGATTTGGGACTGCGAGGCCGTACCTCCGTAGTGGCTTTTCTTGGTATTTCTTTTTTACTTCACTTGTGTTTAGTTGCTTTGTTTCCTTGGCATCACATTCCTTGGTTTCTTCCGTAATGCATTAATTACATTAGTTATGTGCAGTAAATTTTGGTTTATTCCTTGTTTCATTTCAATTGTTATTATTGTTGCACTGTTAAATTACTTGCTCTGTCTCTTATTTATTCTAGTAGGGCCTTGACCTGACTTCATCACTACCCTACCGAGGTTAGTCTTGGCACTTACTGAGTACCGTTGTAGTATACTCATGCTATGCTTTTGCACATCTTTTGTGCAAATCCAGGTACCTCGTACCTAGTCCAGGCATCAGTGAGTTGATTTCGTACTTGGAGACTTCAATGTACACCTGTCGGCGTTCGCAAGCCTAGGAATCACCCTCTATCTTTTTCGATATCTTTCTTCTTTTATTAGATACAATTGTATATGGATGATTATGACACCATTGTAGAGCTTGTGACTCGATATCACCAGGTTTTGGAAAAATTGTCTTTGCTGAGTTGTGGAGTTTTCTTTAGTAAAATTGTTGAATATTTGAGGGATTACTTGTTATTTCAGTTATTTCTGCATGTTTGTTAGGCTTACCAAGTTATAGAGACTAGGTGTCATCACGATATTCTACGGAGGAAAATTGGGATCGTGACAAGTTGGTATCAAAGATCTAGGTTCATAGGTGTTGTGAGTCATAAGCAAGTTTAGTAGAGTCTCGCGGATCGGTACAGAGACATTTGTACTTATCTTTGGGAGGCTATGGAATTGTTAGGTAAAGTTTCACTTCCTTCATTCCTTATCGTGCAAATTTGTTGACTTTGGAATTCTGAATCTCTGTCTTTCTATTCTCTCGCAGATGGTGAGCACACGCACAGCTGGATCTGATGATCAGAAACCGGCGCCACATGCTAGAGTCGCAAGAGGCCGGGGCCGGGGCCGGGGCAAAGGCCTAGGACGGGCATGTGGTACAGCCATAGCACCTACCCGAGGTGCTACAGAGGAGCCACCAGTAGCTCCAATTGGAGGGCAGGCACCTGAGACGCCTGTAAATACCCCTATACTTCAGGAGACTCTCGCCTAGATTTTGAGCATGTTTGGAACTTTAGCTCAGGCGGGATTGATTCCACTTGCTCTTACCATATCTCAAGCAGGAGGAGCAGCACAGACTCCCGCAACCCGTACCCCAGAACAGCAAGTCCACATTGACCAGGTCCAGAAGTCATACTAGTGCAGCCGGTTGTCCCAGTTCAGCCCGAGGTTACGGCATCAGCTTCTGAGGTGGAGCAGCTTAGGCTTGAGAGGTACAAGAAGTACAACCCTCCTACTTTCAGTGGTTTGGCTTTAGAGGATGCACATGGTTTTCTTGGGGAGTGCCACCATATCCTCTATACTATGGGTGTTTTGGATTCGTGTGGGGTTGCTTTCACTATGTTCCAGCTTAAGGGAACGTCTTATCAGTGTGGCGAGCGTATTGAGTTGGGTAGCACGGACGAGGCAAATTCACTCACCTGGGCTCAGTTCTCAAAGATATTCATGAGGGAGTTTGTTCCTTAGAGTCTTAGGGATGCATGGCGTGCAGAGTTTAAGCAGTTGTGCCAGGGTGCTGTGATCGTATTGGAGTACGCAGTCCAGTTCAATGAGTTATCCATACATGCACCTGCATTAGTTTCCACTTTCAGAGAGCGAGTTCGTCAATTTATCGAGGGGCTCAACCCTGGTATTAGATTCAACATGGCTCGAGAGTTGGAGACTGACATCTAATACCAGCAGGCTGTGGAGATCGCTCGGAGATTGGAGGGTATATGGGCCCGGGAGAGAGAAGAGAGAGAGGCCAAGAGGCGTCGAGATTCTGGCACATATAGTGGTGCCCATGCCCCAGTTACAACCCGTCATGGTAGAGGCAATGTTAGTCGTCATGTTCATTCAGCAATTCCAGCTTCCAGCGGTATTCTGGCCACTCCCAGGTCTTAGGTTGCCCATTATACACTGTCATTGTCTAGTGCACCTCCTGCACGGGGTGCTTTTAGCGGTTAGTCCAGCCGACTAGGCCCCAGCCAGTTGTAGCAACGACGTCCCCTGAGAGCTTGTTTTGAGTATGGTGATACTCGTCATATGGTGAGGGACTACCCCAAACTTAGGAGGGGTGCACCTCCACAGACTACTCAGGCTCCACGTATTCCACAGGGGCCCCAGACTTCTCAAGGTGTGGTTACTGCTCCCGTTGCCATCTCACTTGCAAAGCCAGCCAAAGGTGGAGGTCGGGTGGGTAGAGGTCGCCCTAGAAGGGGAGGTCATGCTATATATTATGCTCTTCCTACTACGACGGAGGGGGTTGTATCAGACTCAGTTATCACAAGTATTGTCCCGGTTTGTCATAGAGATGCATCACTCTTATTTGATCCAAGATCCACTTATTCCTATGTATCATCTTACTTTGCTCTGTATTTGTGTATGTCCCGTGATTCTTTGAGTTCTCCTATCTATGTGTCCACGTCTGTGGGAGATTCCATTGTTGTTGACCGTGTGTATCAGACATGTTTAGTTGTTCTTGGTAGATTTGAGACCAGAGCTGACATATTGTTGCTCAGTATGGTAGATTTTGATTTTATTTTGGGCATGGACAGGTTGTCGCCCTATCATGCTATTCTTGATTGTCATGCCAAGACAGTGACGTTGGCTATGCCAGCTTTGCCGCGGTTGGAGTGGAAAGATACCTTGGATTATGTCCCTAGCAGGGTGATGTCTTTTCTTAAGGCACATAGGATGGTTCGGAAGGGGTGTGAGGCATATCTAGCCTTTGTGAGAGATGTCAGTATTGATACTCTTATCATTGAGTCAATTTTTGTAGTGAGAGATTATCTGGATGTATTTTCGGCGGATCTTCCAAGCATGCCGTCTGATAAGGATATCGATTTTGATATTGATTTATTGTCGAGCACTCAGCCCATTTCTATTCTACCATATCGTATGGCCCCAGCGGAGCTGAAGAAGTTAAATGAGTAATTGCAAGAGTTGCTTGATAAGGGTTTCATTCGGCCCGGTGTATCATCTTGGGGTGCTTCGGTCTTGTTTGGAAAGAAGAAAGATGGTTCTATGTGCATGTGTATTGATTATCGATAGTTGAACACGGTTACAGTGAAGAACAGGTATTCGTTGTCATGCATTGACGACCTACTTGACCAGCTACAAGGTGCCAGAGTGTTCTCAAAGACTGGTTTGCGGTCAGGCTATCATCAATTGAAGATTCGGGAGCCGAATATTCCGAAGGCTGCCCTTAGGTCTCGGTATGATAATAATGAGTTCCTTGTAATGTCATTTGGCTGACCAACACCCCAGCAACATTCATGCAGTTGATGAATAGTGTATTCAAGCCCTATCTTGACTCATTCATCATTGTGTTTATTGATGACATCTTGGTGTACTCCTAGAGCTAGGATCATGAGCAGCACCTGAGCACCGTGCTCCAGACCTTGAGAGAAAAGAAGGTTTATGCAAAATTTTCAAAGTGTGAATTCTGGCTTGATTCTGTGGAGTTTTTAGGTCATGTAGTATCGAGTGAGGGGATCAAGGTAGATGTGAAAAAGAATGAATCAGGGTAGAGTTGGGCTAGACTGTCCTCAGCTACTGAGATCTAGAGTTTTCTTGGTTTGGCAGGGTATTATCATCGATTCGTAGAGGGTTTCTCATCTATTGTTGTACCTATAACCAGATTGACCCCGAAGGGTGCTCCATTTAAGTGGACCGAGAAGTGTGAGGAGAGCCTTCAAAAGTTCAAGACATCTTTGACTACAACCACAAAGTTGGTGTTGCCTACGGGTTCGGGGTCCTACACTGTTTACTGTGATGCGTCACGTGTTGGCCTCGACACGGTGTTGATGCAAGACGGTAGGGTGATTGCCTACGTGTCTAGATAGTTGAAGGTGCATGAGTAGAATTATCCTGTCCACGACCTCGAGTTAGCAGCTATTGTCCATGCCTTAAAAATTTGGCGGCACTATTTATACAGTGTACCTTATGAGGTCTATACCGACCATCGGAGTCTACAACATATGTTCAAATAGAAGGATCTTAACTTGCGTCAACGGGGATGGTTAGAGTTGCTTAAGGACTATGATATCACCATTCTATATCATCCTGGGAATGCCAATGTGGTGGTTTGCCTTGAGTCGAAAGGCGGAGAGCTTGGGCAGTTTAGCATATCTACCGGCAACGGAGATGCCATTAGCATTGGATGTTCGGGCCTTGGCCAACCAGTTTGTTAGATTGGATGCTTGGAGCCGAGTCGAGTTTTGGCTTGTGTGGTTTCTTGGTCTTCCCTATATGATCGTATAAGAGAGCGCCAATACGACGACCCCTATTTGCTTGTCCTCAAGGACACGGTTCAGCACGGCGATGCCAAGGTGGTCACTATCGAGAATGACGTTGTGTTACAGATGCAGGGCATGGTTTGTGTGAGTTGATTCTTCGGGAGGCCCACAGTTCGCGGTACTCCACTCACCCAGGTGTCGCTAAGATTTATCAGGACTTGAGGCAACACTATTGTTGGAAGAGGATGAAGAAGGACATAGTGGAGTATGTAGCTTGGTGCCTAAATTGTCGGCAGGTGACATATGAGCATCAATGGCCAGGTGGATTAATTCAGAGGCTAGAGATTCCAGAGTGGAAATGGGAGCGGGTTACTATGAATTTTGTTGTTGGGATCCCACGAACTCAGAAGAAGTTCGATGCAGTATGGGTGATTGTGGATAGGTTAACCAAGTCAGCTCATTTTATCCCGGTGGTGACTACTTATTCTTTAGAGCAGCTGGCTCAAGTTTATATTCGCGAGATTGTCCGACTTTATGGCGTGCCTGTATCCATCTTCTCTGACCAGGGTACGCAATTTACATCGTAATTCTGGAGGGCCGTACAATGTGATTTAGGCACGCGGGTTGAATTGAGCACAAAATTCCACCCTCAGATGGACGGACAGTCCGAGCGCACTATTCAGATGTTGGAGGATATGCTTTGCGCATGTGTGGGGTTCTTGGGATTAGTTCTTACCGCTTGCGGATTTTGTCTACAACAATAACTACTAGTCGAGCATTCAGATGGCTCCGTATGAGGTTTTGTATGGGAGGCGGTGCCAGTCTCCGATGGGTTTGTTTGAGTCGGGTGAGGCTAGGCTATTGGGTATAGACTTGGTTCAGGATTCTTTTGAAAATGTTAAATTAATTCAAGATCGGCTTTGCACTAGACAAAAGAGGTATGCTGATCGGAAGGTTCACAACGTTGTATTCATGGTTGTTGAGCGGGTCTTGCTCTAGGTTTCGCCCATGAAGGGTGTTATGAGGTTTGGAAAGAAGGGCAAGTTGAGCCATAAGTATATCGGACCTTTTGAGATTCTTGAGAGGATTGGAGAGGTGGCTTACAAGTTTGCGCTACCACCTAGTCTAGCTGTAGTTCATCTAGTATTCCTTGTTTCTATGCTCTGAAAGTATCACAGTGATCCGTCTCATGTGTTGGATTTCAACTTAGTCCAGTTGGACAAGGATTTGTCTTATATTGAGGAGCCAACAGCCATTTTGGGAAGGCAGGCCCAAAAGTTGAGGTCGAAGAACATTGTTTTAGTGAAGTTTCAGTGGAGGGGTCAACCAGTCGAGGAGGCAACTTGGGAGATTGAGCATGATATGCGTAGCTGTTATCCTCATCTTTTCACCACTTTAGGTATATCTCTATACTCGTTCGAGGACGAATATTTGTTTTAAGAGGGGGAGGATGTAACGACCCAGTTGGTTGTTTAGAGTATTTTTGCCCCGATCCCCTATTTATTGCCTCCTCTATGTTGTACTATGGTTGCGTGACTTGCCGGGGTGTTTGGTTTTGGTTTCGGAGTGAAATGGGACATATAGTCCCTAAGTCGGAGCTTTAAGTTGAAAGGGTTGACCGTAGTTTGATATTTGTATAGAAGGAACGGAGTTTTGATAGTTCCTGTAGCTATGTATGGTAATTATTGACTTAAGAGAGTGTCCAGATGTTGATTTGGAGGTCCATAGGCCGTTTCGGCGTGAATTGGCGAAAGTTAGAAAATTTAAGGTTTGGAAGATTGGGAAGTTTGACCGGGAGTTGAATTTATTGATAATGGGGTCAGATTCCGATTCCGAAAGTTGGAATAAGTCCGTCATGTCATTTGTGATTGTGTGCAAAGTTTGAAGTCAATCGGAGCTGTTTTGGTATGAAGCGGCATTAGTTTTGGAATTCAAAAGTTCATAGTTTCATTGGCTTGAATCGGGTTGCCATTCATAGAATTGATGTTGTTTGATGTGATTTTTAGCCTCGAGTAGGTTCGTTATGTGTTTTGAAACTTGTTGGTATATTCGGATGGGAACCTGGATGCCCTGGCTGTGATTCAAATTGAATCTGAATCAAATTTGGACTTGTGTGATTTGCAGAAGCTGGACTATGTCTGGTGCAATCGCACCTGCGCACTCTGGGCCGCAGGTGCGGCACCGCAGGAGTATCCCTTGAGCCGCAAAAGCGTATTATGGCCTTGCCCAGCTGGGACCGCAGATGCGGTCATAGTCTCACATAAGCAGACTCGCAGAAGCGCACTCGCAGGAGCGAGTGAGGAAGCGCAGATGCGGATATTCTCTGCAGGAGCGAACGCGCAGGTGCGCAATTTGGCCGTAAAAGCGGAATCTCCTGAGTTTAGTTGGAATTGCACTTGCGATGGATTTTCTGCAGATACGGCGTGGCAGATGCGACCCCTAGCCCGCAGAAGCGAGGATCGCTGGGTAGAAAAGGGGTCTTCGAGGGTTTGAGTTTCATAATCCATTTTTGGACCTAGGGAGCTCGGTTTGTGGCGATTGTTCGAGAGATTTACAAGGAAATTATCGGGGTATGAAATCCTAACTCGATTTTGGTTAAATTACATGAATCTATTGTTAATTTCATCATTTAATTAGTGTTTTGAGTTAGAAATTTGGGGGAAAATTTGTGAAACTTCTTAGGCTAAATTTTGGGGATTTGAAAGGCCGTTTAAGGTTGGATTTGAGTAATTCTTGTATGGTTGGACTCGTTATCAAATGGCTGTCCGGATTTTGTAATTTTAGTCGGGCTCCGAGCCGCGAGGTCGGGTTGACTTTTAGTTAACTTTTTATTTCTTTGCAAAGATTGTAATTTTATTGTTCGAAATAGTTTCCTATAGTTTATATTTATAGTATGAAGTTGTTTTGGCTAGATTCGAGCCGTTCAAGAGTTGGATAATCGAGGGAAAGGCCTACTAGTTGATTGAGTTAGCGTGTTTTGAGGTAAGTATCTTGCCTAACTTTGTGTGGGGGAATTACCCCCTAGGATTGGTGTTGTTTGTGGTAACTGTGATGTGTGATAGTCGTGTACGCAAGGTGATGAGTGTGTGCACGGGCTAAATGTGGAAATTTACCGATTTTAGCTATGTAGATTTCTTTCATACCTTAATTGAGTTACCTTAACATGTTATAATCATCATTTCTAGTCTATCTTCACATGCTCTACGTGTCTTATCTCTTACTTGTTAATTGCCCTACATGTTTAGCTGAAGTGGTTATTTTTTCCTCTATTCCTTATTCCTTACTTAACGGTGAATTTTTTACTTGGAGTTGTTATTCTTGGAATATCTTGTTGGTGAAATTGGCATTGTGTTATAAGGGCCATAATTCACATTGAGGCAAAGTGATAAGTTGTGAAATACTATTCTATTGAGTTATTCCCTACCGGTTTTTACTGTTGAGACTCTTGGGTACATTGTGATTGAGCCATGGGCTCTTTATTGTAAAAACACTGTTATTATTGCTTTCTTTGGCAAGTTGTGATATTTGGCACTTGATGTGCGATTTGTGATACTTTGTGATATCGATACGCATGCGGTGGTATACGGTTTTAGGGTTGAAACGAATGCAGTCAGATAAGGTGCGCTTGATATGCTTGGCTAGTAGGGGAACTACTAGAAGTCAAACGGTGTGATAAGGTGGGTTAAAACGCGGGATGCTATTTCGGGAAAAAATAATTTTCAAAACTAAATGCAAGGCTCTTGCGGTGATATAAGGAAAAATAGTGAATTATTCTTGTGATTTGAGACTACGAAGCGGTACCTCGGTAGTGATTTTTCTTGGTAATTCTTTATTACTTCACTTGTGTTTAGTTGCTTTGCTTCCTTGGCATCACATTCCATGTTTTCTTCCGTAATGCATTAATTACTTTAGTTCTGTGTAGTAAATTTTGGTTTGTTCCTTGCTTCATTTCCATTGTTATTATCGTTGCATTGTTAAATTACTCGCTATGTCTCTTATTTATTCCAATAGGGCCTTGACCTGACCTCGTCACTACCCTACCGAAGTTAGGCTAGACACTTAGTGGGTACCGTTGTGGTGTATTCATCTTACGCTTATGCATATCTTTTGTGCAGATCCAGGTATCTCACATAGTCTAGGCATTAGTGAGCTGAGTTCGTACTTGGAGACTTCAAGGTACACTTGCCGGTGTCCGCAGTCCTCGGAGTCACCCTCTATCTTTTTCTATATCTTCCTTCTTTTACTAGATACAGTTGTATAGGGATGATTATGACACCGTTGTAGAGCTTTTGACTCGATATCACCAGGTTTTGGGAAAATTGTCTATGCTGAGTTGTGGAGTTTTCTTTATTAAAATTGTTGAGTATTTGAGAGTTTACCTGTTATTTCAGTTATTTCCGCACGTTTGTTAGGCTTACCTAGTCTTAGAGACTAGGTGCCATCACGACATCCTACGGTGGGAAGTTGAGGTTGTGACATTTGGATTACGATTTTTAAAGAGAAATTGAGGATTTTTATCTAAACTTTCCTAAAGTGAATTTTTGGGTTTTGAGCATCGATTCGGAGTCGGATTTGAGTGAAATTAGTATGGTTGGACTCGTAATTGAATGGGTTATAGGATATTATGAGTTTTGTCGGGTTCTGAGGTGCGGACCCGGGTTTGATGTTTTAGTTGACTTTGAGTAAATGTGTTTATCGAGTGAGTTTGCTTCTTATGGCACTATTGATGATTTTGAGTTGCTTTTGGATAGTGTTGAGCCAGTTTGAGGATGATTTGAGTGGGATGGCGCTTCTAGTTTATCGATTCGGCTTGTTTGAGTTAAGTGTCTTGCCTAACCTTGTTGGAGGAATTTTTCCTGCTAATTGATATTGTTTGCTGCAAGCGGGGGTGATGCATATATGAGGTGACGAGCGTATATGCATGATCCAGGTTTAATGACGCTCAGGGTAAATTATACGATTAATTGTGCCTTGTGAAATTATGTGACCTTCTTATTTCATGCCTTCATTGGCTTCTAGATTACTATGAATATGAAATTAAATGCTGGAAACCATGATTTAGCTTATTATAATTTGGTTAAAATTTGACGGACTTTTGTGAAATTATTGAGGCGCTAAATTCGGTTGTTATTATTTTTAATCACAAATACATCGCTACGACCGTTATTCTTGAGATATTGGATTCTACACGTGAGTTGAAGATAATTTTTGAGACTTGTTGGAATACTTGAATAATAGGGTTCTTACTCTCCTTGACGTTATTCATGCTTCCTATCTTGCTTGTCATTGATATACATATGCTTGGTGAGGAAGAGTGTAAAGCACGAAGGGTGATGATGTGCCATTGCTTATACATTATCATGTGAGGAAGATTGTAAAGCAAGAAGGGTGATGCCGTGCCATTTCATTTACGTTATCATGATCCCATTTACATTATCATGTGAGGATGAGAATAAAAGCACGAAGGAAGATGCCGTGTCACTTCGTGCCGTGTCATTTCATTTACATTATCATGTGAGGATGACAGTAAATGCACGAAGGAAGATGTTGTGCCATTTCATTTACATTATCATGTGAGGATGAGAGTATAAGCACGAAGGGTGATGCCGTGCTATTTTATTTACATTATCATATTTTTATATTATCATGTGTTCATGGCATGAAGGGTGTTTCCATGTAGGCAAGGACGATTGACACGCATTATGTTGTGATATCTTTTCCTTGTCTATACATTCATGCCTTTACCTTGAGTTGAGTTGTTATTATTGCACTTATGTTTTCTATGTGACTTGTCGTTGTTGTTCTGTCTTTGTCCTCTATCTCAATTATAGTTTTGTTGTCCATGCCCTCTATTTGTTTAACTTGCAAATATCATATTTTCCTTCTTGTTGTTATATCTGCATCCATGCCGTTTCCCATTTGTTGCACTTTCGTGTATGCCTTCTACCATGTAAGTTATTCATGCCTTCTATTTGTTAGGTCATGAAGATCATGCTTTCCCTCTTGTTTGTTATATCTACATATAGGCCTTCTACCATGTTAGTTAGTAAAATTTATGTTCCTCTTTCCTAATTGTTGTCATTACTTCTATGCCTTTTACCTAGTCTGTTACCGTCGTCCATATGTACTGCCTTGTTCGATATTGCTACCTGCGTATTTCCCACCTTGTCATTACTATTATTGGCATTCTTTCACCTGGTTGGTATTGTTAAATGCACATTTTGTGAGGATGAGATAAATGCACGAAGGGTGTTGCCGTGCCATTCGATTTGATATCTTGAGTACATTTCTCACACAATGAAAGTTATAGATTTACTATCGTGGTTTGTTGGTTATCGCTCTAAGGAAAGGATTGGTCGTGACATTGAGGAATATTAATTGGTGATTTCTTCTAGTAATCATTTACTGATTCGCATATTCGTTTCTAGTACTCGTTTCTGTTATGTTGTAGTATTGTTCTATTGCTAGTCTAATGCACAGGTTACATAAGTGAGTCTCTTTTAACTAAAGCCTCGTCACTATTTCACCGAGATTAGTCAAGATAATTATGAGTACATGGGGTCGGTTGTACTCATACTACACTTCTGCACCTTGCATGCAGAACTTGCAGCAGAGCTGCGGTGGATGACGGGAGGTGACTCTAGAGATTTTAGTGCCTTCCGGGTGTGGCTACCATTTGTCCGTTGGTAGTTTTAGAGTTGAATTCTGTTTATGTATATTTCAAATCGAAGTTGTATTTATTTCATATCAATTTTTTTGATAATCTATTCTTAGTGACTTATGATTTGTACTACCAGTCTTTGGGATATTGTATGGAATCCAGATATATCATTTGTTGATCTCTTTTGTTTTATTAGAATTGTGTTAACTGTTAATTGGTTAACCTAACGGGTTGGGTTAGGTATCATTACGACTAGTGAATTTGGGTCGTGACAGTTAGCTTCCGCATGCACCATGTTATATTCGATCCCAACAATAACTTGTCTTAGTAATTAGATTTGCAGTTAAATATTTATACATATTTAAGGAAGTTCTAATACAAATACATAGTCTAAGCAAAAGTATACTCTAGCTCCGCCATACTTACCAACGTGTGCGAATATTAATTAAAGTGGAATACATCTTATATAGAAATTTTCCTATATCTGTAGGATACAGTAGGACCAACTTCACCAACTCAGTAATACACCAATTACTAATACTACCTAAACCTGTTAAACGGGCCGGGCCAGCCCAGTGCCAACCTGTTTCGACCCTTTTCAGTCCTGGTCAGAGCGGTCTGCTAGAGGGTGGGACGGGTTGGGGAGGATTGGGGGTGTAGCTAGACAGGGGCGGGCCTTTTTTAGTAACCGATGGCCCGGAACCTGGTTATCCCGATTACCACTACCGGTTTTTACTGGACTACAGCCCGATCCAGCCCGGTTACCATTATACAATTTTTTTTGGACCGTTGCCAGCTGTCAAATTCAAAATTGACCGTTGGGCAACGACCATTTTTTGCATTTTGGGCCATTTCGGCCTAATCCCTTACGAAATAGCCCGCCACCCTTAATATTGATAAATTATAATTTTAACCTTTTAAAAACTATAAATAGCCCCGCATTTTCTTCATTTATTCTAACAATTTTCTCTCTTACTACTTTAATTCTCTCTTGATAATATTGCTTATTGCTCTCAAGTTCTCAATTTCTTATTATTTCAAGAATCATCAAATATTCACTTTAGCCATTACGAAATTATAGTTATCAAATATCAAATATTCAAGTGAATTGTGGTATCAATATCATCAAATATCAATTGAAGTGTGATATCAAATTTAGTGCTCCATTCGGACTTCCGGTACACTCGTTCCGTCTCTTTCTCTTCTTTGGTATTTATTTTATTTTATTATTTAGAATTATTAATTTAGTTTTTAATTTAATTTACATAATGGATATAAGTAGAGCAGCCAAAAATGCGTGTACTAGTAGGGGTGGTAGTAGTAAGAGTAAAAATCCTAAAAGATCAAAAGGTGGTACGTGTTCTTCTAGTAGCATTACATATATTTCTGAAAGTTCACCTGAAAATTTAAATGTAGATTATGATCAACTTCAAGAAGATTATGGTATAGATGATAATCTATACCATAATCTAAAGCCTCAACTTGGTGCTAAACAATCCGAAGCTAGCCAAATATTATATAAATTAATCAATATACACTCACAAGTTCATAATTTAGGTATTAGAGTAATTACCCAACCCAAATTGGAAGATTCTTAAAATTCACCCATGGGCCCACATGCCTGGATTCCAAAAAGCTTTGAAGATAAATGTTAACCATAACCTCACGAACTAAAATATATAATTTCAACCCAATTCCATAATCATTCGTGGTAAAATCCCATTTTTATCAAAACCATAGGTTCGTCATGAATCCTGCAAGTTTTCACAATCTTTCCGTGTTTATTCTACCTAAAACCCGTACAATTAACTTGGAAATGGGTGGAAGTTACTTACCTTAGGATATTGATGGAAATCCCCCTCCAATGAGCTCTCAAATTCTCCCAAGATTAAGTGAAACAGTAAGGAAAAAGGTCTAAGTCTCGGATTAAAAACCTCACTGCCTCCAGCGATTTCCGCTTGCGGACCTTGGGTCGCACCCGCGGAAAATCAATCACTGGTGTGGTCCTATCCCAGGCTACCTCCCTTCGCTTCTGTGAACTGGTTTTCGCTTTTGCGAACCCGCTTCTGAGGAAAGCCTTTCGCACCTACGATCCATGTCTGGCTACCCTTGCTTCGCATCTGCGGACCACTGACCATTCACCAGGCCGCTTCTGCGATCACAGGCTCGCACCTGTGGCCAAAATAATGCAGGTGCGAACGCACCAGAACTGGAGCACCAGTAGGCCCCCGTGCAAAATTTCCAAGTCCGATTCCAATCCATTTCGCATCCGGAACCTCGAGACCCCATCCAATTACACTCACACCTCCAACAACATAATAGGGACCCAGTCGCGCGATTGAAACTCCCAAATAATATCTAGAAATACGAATTGGTTGCCCAAATGCATGAATCAAATTATGAAACTCAAAACTTCTAAAAATACTTCCGCGCGTCCGATTCCTATCAAATCAACTCGGAATGATGCCAAATTTTGCGTGCAAGTCTTAAATCATCATACAGAATTATTCCCAAGCTCAGAATCCCAAACTGACCTCGATATCACCAAAATCTACTCCAAACCAAACTTATAGAACTTAAAAACCTTCAATGGGCCAACTTTCAACATTAAGCGCCGAAACGCTCACGGGTCATCCGAAACCCGATCCGAACACGCGCCCAAGTCCAAAATTATCATACGAACCTATTGAAACCTTTGAATTCTGATTCCAGAGTTGATTACTCAAAATGTTAACTCAAGTCAAACTTATCCATTTTAAGCCATTATTAAAAAATTAAGTGTTCCGATTTCAACCCGAACTAACTATCCCCCAAAGTCATAAAACAGTAAAAGCACATACTGAAAATCTTAATTAGGGGAACGATGATCTAGAAAGAAAAACGACTGGTCGGATCGTTACAATCTAGAACTTGGGATGTCATTGAAGATGTTGTAAAATGTTTACAAAAATTTTATGTAGCTACACTTGAGTTTTCTGGAGCTTATTATCCTACTATTGCAAATGGTTTAGTACATATAGCTGAAATTTCTCTTCTACTCCATAATTTCAAGAAGAAAGAAGGATATAGTTCTATTGTTGAATCTATGTTAGATAAATTTAAGAAATATTTCTATCCTATTCCACCTATTTACCTAATTGGTGTTATTTTAAACCCTTCTATTAAAATGACCACTTGTCACAAATTAATCACTGCTTTATATTTTTATATGGATATTGGACCAACTAAAACCCCTGATATTGAAACTTGTATTTCTGATTTACACAAATATTTACAAACTTTATATAATTATTATGCTAACATTATTGATGCTTCTGCTGGTGTAGATGCAAATATTCCTTCAGGTTCAATTTCTACATCTCCATCCGGTCCTTTCAAGGATAATTATGGTGTTGAAAATTATCTGATTTGGTCTACACTAGGAGAGCATCAACAAACCAGTAGCAGGAATATTGATGAACTCTAATTCTACTTGCAAAAGTCACCAGACCCCGCATAAAAGAATATCCACTGCTAGGTTGGTGGAGGAGCAACTCAAATCAATTTCATGTTCTTTCGGCCACGGCTCAAGACGTACTAAATGTGCCGATCTCAACAGTTGCATCAAAGAGCACATTTAGCCAACTAAGGCAGCAACTAGGAGATACCCGTCATTCATTGAGTAGCAACGTTTGGAAGTTCTAGTGTGCTTTTGAGATTAGATAAGATCAGAACAGTGAAATCAAGGCCGTGAAGAAGTAGATGAACGGAGGACCAAAAAATTAGAGATATAATGGTTTATAGCTTCGCTTCAAGCAATATCGGAAACCAAGAACCTCATGTTGACATGGATGGACTTACAAAAATGTTGCAAAGCATGTGATGTACTGTTTCTTTTTATTTTATTTTTTTTAATAATTGTTGTAAACTTTTAATTTGCAAGTTCAAAACTAAATATCAAATTAGAACCTAGCACATTAAGTTGAAGTATTATTTATTCTTCAATGAAAATATGAAACGAAAGCCGTCGGAGTTTGATCCTTACAGATTGGTCTTATTAAATAATTTTTTGTAGCCACTTACTTTCAATTTTAAAATTTTAAAATTTAAAACTTTAAACTTTAAAGTTTAAAAGTTTAATTTTATGCCTTAAAATACTTATTTCCTTAATTAAAAGTTTGCAAATACTTTAGTATCAATTACATTGAATAAGAAAAACATAATACACTAAAAAATCCGGCCCGGCCCGGACCCGCTAAGCCCGAACGGGCCCAATTTAAGTTGGAAATTTCTAACCCGCTAGCAGCCCGATAACCTAGCCCACTACCCAGTCCGCCCCACTAACAGGACAAGTTATTTTTTTTGTGTCCAGCCCGCGTCCACCCGTCCGGTAAACAGGTATAATACTACCATCACCACCCTACAAAAGCACTACATGCATGGGCGCAAGATTGTAGTGACAAAAGCTGTTACAATTTGATTGTTTATGAGATAAAAATTCCATAATAATTTCCTTTCACTTCTAACTACTATAAATAAAATTGACTCCTGAGCATAATCCGATAGAATTCGGACATAATGTTTTTATTTACCAAGAATTTGGAGACACCATTGATACAGCTTAGTCTTTTACAAGGTAAACCTTTATTTTCCTTCCATGACTTTATTTCTTTACTTTTGTTTGCTCCCTTTTTCCTTTTAAAATTTGTGTGTGTGTCGGGGGGAGGGGGGAGAGGTGCCAGGGGACAGATAGATCGGAGAAGTCCAAACAGGATATTTATGAGGAATAACCTCAGGAGTTAAAATACCCATCATGCTCCTCTAAAATTGGAAGAGCTGCATACAAGGCGAAAAACAAAAGAAGTCCAACCAATATATCTATATCTATATATTCATATATTATATTAAAAATATAAAGACATTTAACGAAATATCGTTCGTATTTTTTACCCTTTAAAATATAATTTAAGTATTTCATTAATATTTAAAAATATTCATTTACTTAATTTTGTTTTCCCCCATTTATTAACAATCTTGGAATGTTCACTAGATTATTTGGTATATTTTGCCAGAATTATTTGTCATTAAATTTTGCCTTAATTATTTGGTATAATTTTTCTTCACGTTTCTTACAAAAGGAAAGTTAATAAATTAATTTTTCTTCACGTTTCTTACGCAAGGAAAGTTAATAAAAATACTTTTGTTGAGGAAAGCAATAATCACTTTTCGACCGTCGATTATTTAAATAATTTTATTTCATTCGATGAGGTATCAAAGTGCACCAATGGAACAATTTTTGGTAAGTTCTTTAGATTTCATCGAATAATCTTTCACTAAATATATAAATAATATTTTATTTCTATTCGCCTTATTACTTTTTTAGTAATGTACATATATTTGTTTTAATATTCTTTCAAATATAGTTGGAATTTTAGTGGATGTTAAACCATCCATGGGAGAAGGCGCAAAGAAACGAAGAGAGAGTGCTTATCAACGAGATGTAAGTTGGAAGTTTTAGTTTACTATGTTAAATGTTTCTTCGTAATTAATATGTTTAATTGTAAATTTCAGGGTTGATAAAAAGAGTGTAACCTTATGGAATGATTTCTCAGACATAGACGGTCAAGTGCTACAAAAATTGATTGATGAAAAACCTATTATTGCGGTATGTGATGTTAGGAAAATAACATATAGAGGTAGTATATCAAGAACTTTGGTATTTTGTAAATTGTTGAATTTTTTTTATTATATTTAACCTCCTTTTAATCTGTGAAGGGAGTTTTTCAATATCTACTACATATGTTAGTAGTATATTGATAAATCCAAAGTTTGAAAAGGCAATAACTTAGATTTTCTTAAGTTTAAGCAATCTTAGTAAAATATAGTTTTTTTTTTTTTTTAATAATTACACAATATGTAGGCATGATTATAAGAAGGCAAAAAACATAGATATAAGTCTATCGCCAAGTATACAACTTTAAAACGCTTGAGAAGTGAAGATTGAGGACATCAAAGATGATTCGTTTGACAATAAAGTAAATTTTTCCAACAACTTCAAAAATATTTATACCTTTTAAAGGTGTCCTATCTAACCCTCCCCCCAACCACCTTCTCTATATATATATATATAGGATACATAATTGAAATTTAATGCAAGAATAAAAGATATAATCAATAGAGACGAGTCATGGTATTCTTCTTCAAGATATGTTAAAAGAAAGTGGACGTTATAAATAATATTGCAAAATGTCATCGTTGTGGCATCGAGAATGTTGATTACCAGGAAAGGTAATACACATAAAAAATTTCAATTGTTTCTCTACATTTTCACATATCAATAGATGAGTTAATTGTTTATTTATGTATGATTTTATTGATATATTCTAAAACTTGAGGTGTTTGATAAGAAAGAACGTTGTTATGTTACATTTTTTGAATCTACAAGGTACTTGTTTGGTTGTGATGTTACAACGTATATACAGTCAATATCTCAAAAGGTCAGATTATCTCTTCATTTCACCATTACAAAATATTCAATTTAATGACATTTCTGTGATTTGAATACCTTATTCAATCTTAACTAACTTACTCTTTTTTGTACAGAAAAAAGAATTTCGAATTTTATCGGAAATTGATGTTGAGCCAGGAAAAAGAATTTACCTTTCTTGTCAAAATTGAATAAACAATGGAGGCAATCGAGATGGAAGACAATTTATTGCGGAGGAGATTTAGAAAGTTGAAAAAATCGCTGCAACTAAAATAGTAGATGAAGAGATAAAAACGAAAACAGGAATGAAGAAGACCAAAAAAGTTAGAAGAAGACATCAACGACTCAATAACTTACAAAAAAGTCAAAATTGGAAAGGATTAGTGCTGTTGCTTTCTCTAAGAAATATAAGCTCAATTTTTTTATTTTTTTTTATTTTTTTTTGTATTCTAGATAGTTATTGATTGTTGGAGTTTCTATTTTCTTTTAAACAAGGAACAACTTTTGCTGGCATAGCATATATATATTTACATATCAATTTCTACTCAGTGTATGTTTTGTACTGCGTGCATTTTAGTTTAGTTAGAAATCGACATTATCAACTGATTATATTCCGCAGGATATTATTTATTAACCACATATGGTAAAGCAAGGTAAATATAAACATAATTAACAAATTATGTTCTTTTTTAATATTGTTAATTGTGACATTAACTTTAAAAAATTATTTCTTTCGACATAGATCAAGGCAAAGTTTCTTATGCCATTCGGAGATTTAGCAAATATAATGCTTTAAATGCTTCAACGTCAAATGATGGAAACAACAGTATACATGAAGAAGAAAATTCAGGTAAAGAATACTATCACCCTGTAGTAGTATCATTGGCATAGTTCACTTTAAGCTGCATATTTTAACATATTACAACGGATTTAATAATTATTTTTATCAAGTAAAAAATGTTGTTTTGTATCTCAAAATTGTTAATAACAAGATTTCAGGAAATAATATATAAATCACTTGTAAATCTGATAATATGGTACTTACTCGGAGAGATTTAATATATCTTGCTTAATAAAAGTACCTATGGTGCAGACCATAAAACTTTATTTAGTGGTAAGAGGCAATTTAAAATTTGATGTTGTGAGAAGAAAATATATACCGAGACGTGTTGCTCTGCATATAAAATAATACAACTTAATATATGCACATATGCTACGGCCTCAATTTTCCTCCGTAGGATGTCATGATGGCACCTAGTCTCTAAGACTAGGTAAGCCTAGCAGTTTGCGGAATAACTGAATAATAAACTAAACTCAAATCTCCATACATGATATATAAATAGAAACTGCAATTTGAATAATTATATCTTCCAAAATCCGGTAGAAATAAGTCACAAGCTTCTAAGAGAAAATATTAAGGGTCTCTATACATCAAAGTCTAAAAAGAATAAGAGAAACAACATAATAAAGATAGAGGGGGACTCTGAGGTTTGCGGATGCTTGCAGATATACCTTGAAGTCTCCACGTGCGGTCCAACTCACTGGTATCTGGTCTGGTAGGAAGAACCTGGATCTGTACAAAAAGATATGCACAAGTATAGTATGAGTACACCACAATGGTACCCAGTAAGTGCCAAGCCTAACCTCGGTAGAGTAGTGACGAGGTCAAGTTAGGGCCCTACTGGTTTAAAAGATAAGCAAGACAGAAGATATAATAATATTTTAAAATGACTGAGAATTTAAACAACGAGAAGTTTTAGAAAATAACAGCACAACAAATAGAGGTAAACAACAGGGGCACTTCCGAGGTATCGCCTCGTAATCCAAATGTAAATGCTCAGCAGGGGGATCTCCTGAGGTACCGCCTCGTTGTCCCAAAGAAAATATGCAAGACAGGGAGATCTCCCGAGGTACCGCCTTGTAGTCCCAAAGTAAATATGCAAGACAGGGGATCTCCAGAGGTACCGCCTCGTAGTCCCAAAGTAAATATGTAACTCATAAATTATGGAACCATGAATTTACGGCAAGGGATTCTACAGTTAAAGACCGAATTCAATAATCAAGAAAACGGGTAATTCAACTAAGCATGTTGCACGAATTTCAAGTAAGGTTAAGACACGTAGACATGTGATACTAGGCTAAACATGATAGCTACACATGCTAAGGAAACTCGATTAAGAAATTTAAAAGAAATATACTCAGCAAGAACTGAAATTTTCACAATTAGCCCGTGTACGCACTCGTCACCTCGCGTACACGACGCAGACATATCACGAATGGTTACAACAGTACCAAATCCTAAGGAGATTTCCCCCGCACAAGGTTAGACACGTCACTTACCTCAAAATTTGCTCAATCAATCGATAAGAACACCTTTCCCTCGATTTTTGACTCCGAATGGTCCAAATCTAGCCAAAAGCAATTACATAACATGAATACAACTACAAGAAACTAATTTAAATCATACATCTATGACTTATCAAGGAAAAAATCGCCCAAAAAGTCTACTCGGGCCCACGTATCGGAATCGGATAAAAGTCACAAAATACGAACACCCATTCGATATCGAGTTTACCCATACCAAAATTATCAAAATTCAACGCCAAGTCGTGACTCAAATCCCAAATTAAACTCTCCAATTCCCTAGTCTCAAACTCTTAAATTTCACCTTAAACACACACAATCTAGGTGGAAAAATCAATAGGGAAATAAGATTCTTGATCAAGAATGAGTACAAGAGACTTACCTATAAAAAATCCCTCGAAAATGCTCTCAAGAATCGCCAAAACCCGAGCTCAAAATGTTTAAAATGAGGAAAAATCGCAAACCCTTGTATTTAAGTGTTTTGTCCAGCACCTCCATTTCTATGGAAACTTAATCGCATCTGCAGCGTCGCAGAAGCGAAAACTTATCCACTTCTGCAGTTTTCCTCGCTCCTGAGTCAACTATTTCGCACCTGCGGACCTTTCGTTCTACGGTCCTAAATCTGCTTCTGCAGATTCGCTTCTGCGTGACGAAGACCACTTCTGCAGACCCCCCATGCTAGGTCCCTTCCGCTTCTGCGCTGCCTCCTTCGCATCTCGATCTCGCAGATGCGGAACTTCCCTCGCATCTGCGGCCTCTACCCACACTGCTCTAGCTCGCTTCTGCGATCAACACGATACACCAATGGGCTCGCACCTGCGGTCCATCTTGCGCAGATGCGATTACACCAGAGCTGGTGCCTTCAGCCACACAAGTCCAAATTTGATCCGTTAACCATCCGGAATCCACCCGAAGCCCCCGAGACCTCAACCAAACTTACCAACAAGTCCTAAAACATCATACAAACTTAGTCGAGCCATTAGATCACATCAAACAACGGTAAAAATACGAATTGCACATCGATTCAAGTCTAATGAACTTTAAAACTTTAAACTTCTACATCTGACGCCGAATCCTATCAAATCAAGTCTGATTGGCCTCAAATTTTGCACATAATTCAAAATTGACGTTACGGACTTACTCTAACTTTCGAAATCGAAATACGACCCGATATCAAAAAGTTCACTCCCGGTCAAACTTTCTAAAAATCATCCAATTTTTTAACTTTCTCCAATTGACGCTAAAATGACCTACGGACCTGCAATTTAACACCGGACATGCTCCTAAGACTAAAATCACCCTACAGAGCTATTGAAACCATCGAAACTCCATTCCGGAGTTGTCTTCATACAGTTTGAACTACGGTCGATTCCTGCGACTTAAACTTCTATTTTAGGGACTATGTGTCCCATTTCACTCCGAAATCAAAAACAAATCCTCCCGGCAAGTCACAATACCCAAAAATAAAATAAAGGGAGCAATAATTAAGGATTCGGGGCTAGTACTCTCAAAACGACCGGTCGGATCTTACAATATATTATTTCCCTAATATTTAATTGATGTTCCTAATTCAATGTGCATGTGAAATTCGGCTAGGAGTTTAAATTTGATAAACGAACAAATGAAGAATGAGCGAATACCCTTTAATATCTTATGTGTATACGCTATACCGTTGATATTATTGTTTAATAATAGAGCACGACTGAAAGTCCTAAAACATAGAGATTAACGGGAACTTGGGAGAAGCTTTGGGGAAAAAAGGTGTGTGATGCGGCTGATGGTTTCTGGTGAAAGAAAAATTTCAATGATAAAGGAAGAAGAAATTTTTCTTTAGTAAATACAAACACAACAAATGTTCTTTTTCGTCCTTACTTATGAACAATTTCCAAGAGTGTAGAGCGGTACCAAATTTATACCTATAGAACTTATGTGGTAATGAACATGTATATTTAACATGTTATGTAAGATTGCAGAGACGGACCTTGATTTTTTTTTAAAAAAAAAAGAATATACCTTCCCGTGTCGTCTATTTTCTAAAATATAATTAGTAGGATTTACTTTGGATCTAAAATATGCTTCTTCTTTTTTTTAAACTTTTTGGAAAATCTCGACTCAATCAATAGAAGATATTGATATTGAAGAAAGAAGACCGAGGAAGCAACGCCGAATAAATTAATTTTTGAAGACTCTATCAAAAGAGTGAATTGAAGGTAACATGTAGTACCAAAATTACCCTGCAAAATCACTTACATTTTATTTGTGTTTGAATTATTACCTTCTATTATTTATAATATTTGGCTACATAAATATAGGTAAAATTGTCTCTAAACCATCTACGTCATGTACTTAGAAGTTAGAAAATGTTCCCGATTGCATTCATTGTCACGCTATGAGATTTCAGCATGAAACTCCAACATTTTGTTGCGGAGAGGGATCAGTAAGATTGGTAAATACTGAAGTTCCAATACAATTATATAAGTTATTTGTTGACGAGTTAGAAGAAGCAAAAGAGTTCCGCCGCAAACATTAGAGCATATAATAGTATATTTGCATTTACGTCTTTTGGTATTACACTTGACAAAAAATTTGCATCTTCAAGGAAAGGAGTTTACACCTTTAAGGCACAAGGTCAAAATTATCACGATCTTCCGTCATTGCTTCCACGTGAGGATAACCCATGTTATTTTCAGTTATATTTTTTTGACACATACAATGAGTTATGCAATTGGATTTCAAAATTGCAAGAAGCCAACTTATCTGAGGAAGTTGTGACAAAAATTAGGCATCTAATGGATGGGAATCCTTATGCACAATTCTTTTGCCAGCTAAAGGATCATTCAAGCTTCCAAGATTTATGATATGTGGGGATTTTGACTACTTATTAGCGCCTTTTAGCTTTTGTTTTAATCCAAAAGCTTTTAATTGTGTTCCCGAAAACTGATAAAATGTGCTAAATTGCAGGAATATTAAAAGATGGACTCCCGAGATGAAATCCAACTCAAAAAGGAGTAATCTGAACTCGAGGACATAAAAAGCACAGAAGCTCAAAAGTGCGGACCGTAGAATATCATCTGCGGCCGCAGATGATGAAGGAAAAGCCAGCAGAGTTTGGTGAAAAGTGCGGCTACAAAAGCTAGGCCAAGAGCAAAGTTCAGAGAATGTGCATTCCAAGTCCATCAAAAGTGCGGACCGCACATGAATTGTGGGGCCACAGAAGAAGCGCATACGGCCGCAGATGTAAAAGTGTGGACCGCAGAAGAGCAAGATGTGGCCGCAGTTACAAAAGTGTGAACCACAGAAAGAGTGCTTTGCGGCCGCAAACTTCCTGTCCTGACAAGTCGAAGAAATATGCGAACCGCACATGGAATTGTGTGGCTGCAGAACCTCCCGAAGGGCATTTTTATCCAAAATATTCAGCCTTGAATAAATACACGAGTTTCACAATTTTAGGTTAACTTTTGACATCAGCAGCTACAGTAGCAAGTGCGATAGTCCCTCCCCGTATTAGGGTGGGCAACTTTCAAATAACCAACGTGATGCTCACTTTTCTCGAGGAACGAGGGTTTTTCATCGGTGCACCGGGTCAAACTGCATACAAATACTTGAAGGGGTTCGTAGATACGTGTTGGGGGAGTAAATAAACAAATGTCTCCGAGGATGCTTTGAGGCTAAGGCTTTTTCCCTTCTCTCTAACAGGGAAAGCTTTAGATTGGTTGGAACGTTTGCGATATTAGTCCATTCATACTTGGGATGAACTAGTGGAGAAATTTATTTCTAAGTACTTCTCTCCCGAGCATATGGCTATTCTTCGGGATTAAATTCTAGCAGCCAAGCAAGAGCCCAATGAACCACTACATGAGATATGGGAAAGGTATAGAACAATGGTGAAAGAGTGCTCCAACAACGATATGACGGAGAACATGAGTCAATAAACTTTCTATCGTGGGATCAATATAACCAACCAATGTATAGCGAATTAACTTGCGGGTGGGAATTTCATGACTACGCCTTATGCGGAGGCGTGTGATATCTTGGATGAAATGGCGGATACTTCATCGGCATGGAAATCTCGGGCTAATGTTCCACAAGGTGATCCCAATATGATTCTTCTTCACAAAGAGTTGCATGACCATGGACCAGACACAGCTGAGTTGACCACCACCATGAACCAATTGGCAAAGGCTCAACTTCAACAAGTGCAAAACTCGAGGAAAGTCAATGCAATGGAGGGAGTAAGTATGATGGTGAACAAGCGAAGAACAAGAAGTCCACAAGTGCAACAAAGAGTGGACAATGTTGTGCAAGATGATAGTGGATTTGATCAAGTTGACTCTTACAATGACCAATAAGAAGAGGTCCAATATGTGAACAACTTTAAAGGCCAAAGAAATAACTTCCAAGGTCCTAGACAACAACAATGGAAACCTCAAATAATCAAGGCAATTGGAGTTCTCACAATCAAGGTAATTGGAGTGGTGGAAACAATCAAATCAATTGGAATAACAACAACAATCAAGGCAATTGGAGTGGAGGCAATAATCAAGAGAATTGGTATAACAACAACAACCAAGGCAATTGGGGAGGCAACAATCAAGGCGGCTAGAATAACAATCAAGGAAATCGGGGGTCCGGTTCTCAAAGGCCCCCGATGTATCAACAACCGAGAAACCCACCTCCTTATCCTTCTCATGGTCCTAGTTCTTCCAGCAATGAAATGAGCTATATTGAGAACATGTTCAAGAAAATGATGGAGAAGAATGTCAATTCAGATATCCAACTTGCCTCACATAACACATCATCCGCAACTTAGAAGTACAAATGGGGAAAATCTCTCAAGTTTTAAATTCTCGTCCTAAGGGGGCACTTCCAAGTGATATAGTGGTGAACCCAAAGGGTGGGAACAACAAGGGGCATTCCATGGCCGTTACTACAAGAAGTGGAAGAGGTGAGAATGCACCTACCTTAAGTCAAAGGCAATTTGTGGATGATGAGCAAGTGGTAGAAGGAGAATATATCTCGAACAATATGGTGCAAGCAAATGATGAAGTGCAGATTGATATTGATGACACGGTGGAAGAGACTCAAGAGGAAGTGAACCCATCTAGGGATCATGTTATTGACATGCCGAAACCGGTAGTGCAAAAGGTTATGGCACCATTGCCTAAGCCACCTCCTCCATATCCTCAAAGGTTCGCCAAGCAAAATGGCGAGAATCAATTCAAAAATTTCATTGACATGATGAAGATTCTCTCAATAAATGTGCCATTAGTTGAAGTCTTGGAGAAAATACTCGGTTATGCAAAGTTTATGAAGGATTTGGTGACAAATAAGCGGTCGATGAATTTTGAAACTATCAAAGTCACTCATCAAGTGAGTGCAATTGTGCATTCGATGTCTCCTAAATTGGAAGATCCAGGTGCTTTCACAATCCCTTGTACCATTGGAAGTGCCGAGTTTGTCAAAGCTCTTTGTGATCTTAGAGCGAGTATCAATTTGATTCCCTATTCGGTTTTCAAGACCTTGGGAATTGGGCAACCAAGACCCATATCTATGAGATTACAAATGGCCTATTGTACAATGAAGAGACCGTTGGGAGTGATTGAAGATGTATTGGTTCGTGTTGATAAGTTCATTCTCCCGGCGGATTTTGTTATTCTTGATTGTGAAGTGGACTATGAGGTGCCGATTATTCTTGGAAGACCTTTCCTTGCTATGGGGAAGGCTCTTGTTGATGTGGAAGCCGGAGAACTCACTTTCCGGGTGGGTGATGAAAAGGTGGTGTTCCACGTGTGCAAATCTATTCGGCAACCGAATAGCAATGAAGTGTGTTCTTTTGTGGACTTGGTGAACGATGTGATTATTGATGGTACAAGTTCCAAAATTAATGTGGGTGATATGTTGGAGGCCGTATTGCTCAACTTTTATGATGACAAGATGGATGGCTTCATGGAATGTGTGTATTCTTTGCAAGGAATGGGGTCGTACAACTATGCACCCCGAAAACTTTCCTTGGATCTTGAAAATAGGAAAACTCCTCCTGCAAAGCCTTTAATTGAAGAGCCTCCTACCTTGGATTTAAAGCCATTGCCTCCACATCTTAGGTATGAATTTCTTGGCCCTTGTTCTACTTTACCAATTATTCTTTCCTCTTGCTCCACAGGACGAAGAAAGCTATTGGATGTACGTTGGCTGATATTCACGGGATAAGCTCCGCATTTTTCATGCACAAGATTAACTTGGAGGAAGATTCCAAACCATCCATTGAACATCAAAGGAGACTCAATGAAGCCATGCAGACGTGGTCAAAAAGGAGATCATCAAGTGGTTAGATGCCGGGTTGTCTACCCAATTTCCGACAGTTCGTGGACTTCTTCGATGCAATGTGTCCCAAAAAAGGGGGGCATAACAATGGTCACCAGTGACAAGAATGATTCCCACAATAACGGTAACCAGGTGGAGAGTGTGTATGGACTATCGCAAACTATACAAAGTCACGAGGAAAGACCATTTTCCACTACCCTTCCTTGACCAAATGCTTGATAGGTTGGTCAGCCGTGCTTTCTATTACTTTCTAGATGGATATTCGGGCTACAGCCAAATTTTTATTGCTCTGGAAGATCAAAAGAAAACAACCTTCACATGTCCCTATGGCACTTTCGCTTTCAAGCGGATGCCATTTGGCTTATACAATGCACCGATAACTTTTCAAAGGTGTATGATGGCTATCTTTATGGATATGGTATAGGACAACCATGAAGTCTTCATGGATGACTTCTCATAGTCGGGGATTCCTTTGATGATTGTTTGGCAAATTTGGATAGAGTATTGGCAAGGCATGAAGAAACAAACTTGGTGTTGAATTAGGAGAAATGCCATTTCATGGTCGAGGAAGGCATTGTCCTTGGCTACAAGATTTCAAAGAATGGCATAGAGGTAGACAAGGCAAAGATAGAGGTTATTTCTAAACTTCCACCTCCAACTTCGGTGAAAGGCGTGCGAAGCGGGGTTCTACCGGCGCTTCATAAAGGATTTTTCTAAAGTGGTGAACCCATTGTGCAAGATCTTAGAGAAAGATGCTAAGTTTCACTTCAATGATGATTGCAGGAGAGCCTTTGAATTGCTAAAGTTCAAGTTGACAACTACTCCCATTATCACTGCTCCTAATTGGAGTATTCCTTTTGAGCTCATGTGCAATGCTAGTGATGTAGCGGTTAGAGCAGTTTTGTGGCAACGTATCAACAAGGTTTTTCATTCGGTCTACTATGCTAATAAGACCATGAATGATTCCCAAGTCAATTACACTGTTACAGAGAAAGAGCTCCTTGTTGCTGTGTTTGCAATTGAGAAGTTCCGCCCATACTTGATGGGTGCAAAGATTATTGTTCATACGAATCATGCGGCACTTTGCTATCTTATGAGCAAGAAAGATTCAAAAGCTCAGTTGATGAGATGGGTGCTATTGTTGCAAGAGTTTGATATTGACATCCAAGATCGAAAAGGGAGTGAAAATCAAGTGGCGGACCACTTGTCTCGTTTGGAGGAGGAGGGGAGGCCGCATGATGGCCTTGAAATGAATGACTCCTTCCCGATGAACAACTCGTGGCTATTTCAATGAAGGAGGTGCCATGGTTCGCGGATCTAGCAAACTTTCATTTTGTGGAATCATCTCGGATGATTTCTCTTCAAATCAAAGGAAGAAGCTCAAACGGGATTGTCAAGAGTATTTTTGGGACGAGCCATACCTTTTCCGGATTTGTACGGATGGGGTAATTAGAATATTTGTACCGGATGAAGAGCAAAATGTTATTTGAGGCTTGCCATTCTTCGCCTTATGGTGGTCACCATGGCGGAGCAAGAACCGCGGCCAAAGTGCTAAGTTGCGATTTCTATTGGCCCATTCTTTACAAAGATGCAAGTGATATGGTGAAAAGATGCGATGAATGTCAACGGGCCGGTGGAATCTCGAAGAAGAATGAAATGCCTCTCACTACCATTTTGGATATTGATATCTTTGATGTGTGGGGTATTGACTTCATGGGTTCTTTTGTGAGTTCTTGTGGAAACACCTATCTTGGTCGCGGTTGATTATGTGTCTAAATGGGTTGAGTCCATAGCTCTACCTAACAATGATGTAAGAAGTGTGGTGGCGTTCTTGAAGAAGAATATTTTCACAAGATTTGGTACTCCGCGGGCTATCATAAGCGATGGGGGGTCGCATTTCTGCAATAAGGCTTTTAACACTTTGCTTGGAAAGTATGGTGTCATTCATAAAGATACGACTCCCTATCATCCACAAGCTAGTGGTCAAGGGGAAGTTTCCAACTGAGAGGTAAAGAGTCTTGTCCAAAATAGTGAATGCTAACCGGACGGATTGGTCAAAGAAGCTTGATGATGCACTATGGGCTTATCGGACTGCTTTCAAAACTCCTATCGGGATGTCTCCATATTGGTTGGTATTTGGCAAAGCTTGTCATCTTCCAGTAGAGCTTGAGCACAAAGCTATATGGGCTTTAAGAAGTTGAATCTTGATTGGGATGCAACCGCTAACTTGCGGGTTGCACATTTGAATGAATTGGATGAGTTCCGGTACCATGCATATGCAAGTTCGTCCTTGTACAAAGAGAATATGAAGTATCTTCATGACAAATACATTCGGAACAAGGAGTTCAAGGTGGGAAATCTTGTTTTGTTGTTCAATTCGTGGTTGAAGATGTTTCCCGGAAAGCTGAAATCTAAGCGGGGTGGTCCCTTTGAAATTGTGGGTGTGACACCTTTTGGTGCATTGGACTTGAAGAACAAAAATGATAAGGTATTCCGATTCAATGGTCACCGGGTGAAGCATTATTTGGGAAAGGTCGATGATGGCCGTGTGGTGGCAGTTATTCATTTCAAATGATGGTAATCTGCGTCGTGTCGCGACGTTAAATCAGGCACTTCTTGGGAGGCAACCCGTGTTTCTTTTTCTTTTGTTTTCTTCTTTTGTAGATAGGTGTTATTTTCATGCTAACTACATTTAAAGTGTGTTGCAGGGATGAATGTATTTACAGGAACTATGTCTAGAAAATTTGCTAAGTATGGAAAGAAGTGCAGACCGCATGTACATTGTGCGAACCGCACAGTTGTGATTGCTACAGCAAAAGGGAACTGCAGTCGCACAATTACATTGCAGACCGCACAAATTGAAAGGGAAAAATACAAACTCTCTGAAGTTGGTTTGTTAGAGAATTGTCCAAAGTGCGGCCGCACATAAAAATATGCGGTCCGCAACAAAAATCTACGGTTGCACTTCAAATTCTGCGGACCGTAGATCAGGAAGGGCTTTTGAGCCCCAGGTAACAGAGTGCGAATCGCAGTAGGAATTCTACGGCCGCACTCATCCCTTTGCCCCTTAGTCAGATCGTCCAGTATATATAGTAGACTTAGGGCTACTATTCATTTTTTTCCCTCTCTGAGCACTCATAAATCTACAATATTGAAATCTTCTGTTAAATAATCTGCCACACACAATAAACATCTGTGATCACTCACTTGCACCACTTCATATCTGGTATGCTTTAATTACTTGTAGAAATTTTCAATTTTTAGTTTAATTTACAATTTGTTAGGTAGTTTTAGGCCATTTTTCAGTAGAATTCAATTTACAACCATGTGGGATTTAAACTATAGTGGGTCAACTGATAATTGCTCTATGGGGAATGAGTGAATTGATTTTCGTGCTTAAATGTTAATATCATGTCTTTATGCAAAAATTGTTAACCCTAGAAACTCTGCTCGTAACTATTTTAAAACCTGCAGCCACACAAGAAATTGTGCGGTCCGCAGAAGTTGAGATTAGGGTCTTGGGTCGAGCATGATTCTGCGGCCGCACTGTGCGGACCGCAGAAATCCCATCGCGGCTGCAGAAAAGTGAGTGCCGCCGCAAAACAGCCCAATCTCTGTCTTCAGAAAGTTGGCATTTTGGTGAATCTGATGTGCGGCTGTGATAGAAAACGTGCGGACCGCATTCTAGTTCTGCGGTCGCACTAATAATTATACGGGCCGCAAATCCAGTTCTATGGCCGCAAGACTAAATTGTGCGGTCCGCAAATGCCCTTCCTGGGGCAGCACCTATAATTGTGCGGACTGCACTCTGCTACCCTGCAAGCATGTTTTATACTGTGTTTTTCACCGACTCTCTGGTGTGTTCTTATATGTTTACACTTGAATTACAACTGACACCTGCTGTTGCTTGTTACAGAAAATGGTTAGATCTCGAGGCCGAGGAGATACTTCAAAGGGGAGGGGTGAACCTTCCAGGGGCCGAGGCAAAAGTACTTTAGCCCTCGCCCTCCAAAAGATAATCATAAAGAAGGATACAGCCATCCGAGGAAGAAATACAGAGCCCTCTGAATCCAGTTCTTATGCCCCATCTAGATAAGCATCGGAGGGCGACTCAGTTCAAGAGCAGCCGGCTGTCCAATCACAGCCACCGGAGAGGTACCAACTCCGGGATGAGTCTTCCACATCACATTGCACCTCCGACGGTTCGAAGAGTGTCAGTCAGGTTTCGGAGCCCTCCTCTACACCTGTTCTTGAGGAACTGGTGACTAGAGTTGATGATATTCTCGACGATGGTCGAGGGGGAGATACTACAGTTGCCAGCTTTGAGAGGTCAAAGAAGAAATAGGTCGGGGAGGAGTGGTTCGTCAGTCTAGCTGCTTTCACTAGCTTCCGTGGCTGGTGGCCGGTGAGGTCACTCACTCTTGAGCGCCAGTTCAAACTGAAAGATCTTGACAAATATAATCCAGCAATCTTGAGATAGTTCAGAGAGCGGAATGGGTGGATGTGGTTCAGCCAGAGTGTAGTGGACACAAAGGAGTATCTAGTCTGGGAGTTCTACGCCAATGTGGCGCACATAAAGAAAGGGAAAAAATTGACCAAAGTGAGGAATCTGAAGGTGCGTTTGACCAGCACACAATGAACACCTACTTGGGGTTTGAGGATGTTGAGCCTGCACAGTACTTGGAGAAGCTGGCGATGAGAGATGCAGCCGCCCATGGCTAGCTGAGATTCCTGCAGCCATGGGGCCACCACCACCATGGATCATAGTAGGGGTTCCTATTCAGTGAAACACCCTAAACTTTGAGGTGAAGGGACGGCAGAGCTTTGCCTGCAGCAAACTAGACCCGTGCCAGAATGAAACAAACCTTCCTATACCGTAGGCAGTTCTAGACGCCTCCATCATGGCTGGGTACCCGATCAATGTGGGTGCCGTGATGTCGGCCAACATGTCTGTGGTCGTCAGGCAAGCTGACACTTCCTACTCGTATCCCAACACCATTATTGAGTACCTTACAGATGCACGGGTGGAGCCGAGAGATTTTGACACGAAGGTTCGGGCTAAGAAGCCCTTCTCATGGTATTCTCTGATGGATGCATACAACCATAAGAGAAAGGGTCAGCCGACTACCACCATAGGCCAGTCTGATGAGCCATCGATGATAGCTGCAGAAACAGCCGATATGTCATCCACTTCAGCAGAGCCTTCAGCCAGTGCAGCAGCCATGCCCCACCTTCACCCTTAGTGCCTTCCATCTCGGCTTTGAAGCTGGTGCCTATGCCCACTGCTCCACTTTCTGATCTGCGAGTCTCCCAGACACTGGTGAGTCTCAACAACTGGATGCAGATAGCTACTGCAAAGCTGCCTGACATATCCAGTTATGTTGCAGCACAGTCATCCATCCCGGCACCCCAGATTCCCCCTACAGTTGAAGAAACTTTGAAGAAGCTTCTGGAAAATCAGAACACAATCATGGCCACTTTAGTGCAGCATGGGGTAGTGATCGAAGAGTTGGGTAAAGAGGTAAAGAAGATGAGAAACCAGCAGGCCACTAAGAAGTTAGTGGACGAGCTTCGGAGGCAGGTTACGAAGCTTGCGGCAGCAGGAGACCTTCTATTTGACATGTTGATTGACCCGCACCACCCAGGCCCAGATCATACAGCACATACAGCACCAGCTGGCCAGTCTGAGGAGCCATACATTGCTGTTGACACTGCCGAGGTAGTATGTCAGATGTTCACCAACCCAGCCGCTCCCGGAGTTGAGGATGAAAAGATCCAATTGGATGAGGCCGAGGTCGGTGCCACTACTGGGGACACAAAGATGGCCACAGAGCCATAGGGAGTTTTCTTCACTCTGACCTTTCCTTTAGTCTTATTTTATTAAGCATTAGGGACAATGCTTATTTTTATTCGGGAGGTGGAGTTTATTTGATATATTTTGTTGATTCTGAAACATTTGGCCTGTAATTAACTTAATACTATTTTCTTCTTCTTTCTTATTATGTATATATTCTCTCTACTATCTCATTATGTATATTTATTACGCTTTCAATAGTTTTTGTTTTGTAGCTTCTTTTATGTTTGTTTTCTTATTAGTTATTGTTTAACTAAGTAGCTTCCTTTTGAATTAGTAGCTTCTTTTCTATTTGATAGC
This sequence comes from Nicotiana obtusifolia, assembly GCA_002018475.1. Lineage (NCBI taxonomy): Eukaryota > Viridiplantae > Streptophyta > Magnoliopsida > Solanales > Solanaceae > Nicotiana > Nicotiana obtusifolia. Next base: position 146,272 of record MCJB01051941.1, read on the forward strand.
TTCTTTTCATGTTTTTGTAGATAATAAGTCTTTGGTTTTCTTAATGCCATGGTTCTTTCCAAGGTAGTTTTTGTGTGAACCGGATGACTCTCCCAACGATTGATGGCGTGACAACCTTCTTAAGGGATTGAGTCTGTTTTTGGTGTTTAAGTAATAATAGTACTAGTAATGAATAAAAAGACCTAATTGAGTCATGCTAGAAGAGTCAAACATGCTTCACTTGGTAGCAACACACTTAACTACATGCTTATGGTTAAAAACAAGGTTTGTGGAAAGAAATAGTTCTAGTTAGTGACCTTGTGACTATTGTGTTGACTTGGGCAATCATCGAGTGGTTTAGTCGAACTATAGTGATTTTCAATCTTGAATATAGTCGTTGTAGGCCCTTGACTCTATCCTCTTTAGCAATCCAGCTGCTTGAGAGGTGAGATGTCTTGGTTGCAAGTCCAAGAACCCGTGCGAATGGTCTAGAACTTGCCCCGAATGTGTTTCAAGGCGAAATCTTAAGCTTTGCTTGGCTTGAAAAGGATTGTAGGCTTTCCTTGAACCGTTTGAAGTTTTCCATTGCCTGCCAATATTGTTTTCCCTAGTCAACCCATTTGAGCCTCGAACCTTTCTCATTTGATAACCATGTTACAAGCCTTTACCCGTTTTGTCGTGACTCTCTCTTAGCACCCAAGCTTTGCTTAACACTCTTGTGAAAAAATTAGCTAAAAACATAAGTTGGGTGGAGAGACGACGAACTTGAAAGAGGTATCAAGGCACAAAAAGAGAAAAGAAATGAAGAGAAGAAAAGGCAAGAAAAGGAAAGAACAAAAAGAAAAATGCAAAAAGAAAGTGAATAAGTGGAAGAGTTGATGGAATTCAAAGAAAAGTAATGATGCAAAGCATGGAGAAATCAAAGAGGGAGAAAATAAATGTCATGATCGAGAAAGAGTGATGCTAAGTCTCTCTAATCCCCTCCC
>MCJB01051941.1:147256-175127 GCA_002018475.1 Nicotiana obtusifolia
GTTCCCCACAAGGAAAAGAAAATGCCTCGAAGAATTGGCAAAGCATGAACCAAGAACAGAAAAATGGAGTGCTTAAGGAAAGATGAACTCGCTCTATCATAGCATATCCAACCTTAGTCCAAAAGCCTTCATTGCATTCCGAAAAAGCCCTACGTGATTTCAAGCCGAGTGAGCTTACATTTGTGGCGATCTATATGAGAGGCAAGCATATGGTACTTAAAGCCATACCTGCGACATTCTTTTGAGAGAGATGAGTGAGCCTTTCGAAACTCTTTGGATTGAGTGCTAAAATCCTTAAGCGAGATAGGCAAACGGAGAGTAGAGGAGGAGGAGTTTGGGATCCACAATGACCTGCATGAAAGAGCGAGCTTCCTCGATGAGTAAAGTCAACTCTTGATGCTCAAGTGTCACATTAGACCTATTTGTGTATAAAAATTTAACTTGTTGCCTTGCTGATAATTTATAAGTGGTGTGGGTAATTATTGGTGCCAATTGATGTCTGAATGACTCACCTTTGATTAGATGGAATGGCCCTTAACTTGGGGAGGTGGGAATTAATTTATTTGCTTGAGGACAAGAAAAAACTTAAGTTTGGGAAAGTTGATAAGCGGGGATTTTGACTACTTATTAGCGCCTTTTAGCTTTTGTTTTAGTTCAAAAGCATTTAATTGTGTTCCTGAAAACTGATAAAATGTGCTAAATTGCAGGAAAATTGGAAGATGGACTACCGAGATGAAATCTAACTCAAAAAAGAGTAATATGAACTCAAGGACATAAAAGGCACAGAAGCTCAAAAGTGCGGACCGCAGAATATCATCTGCGGCCGTAGATGATAAAGGAAAAGCCAGCAGAGTATGGTGAAAAGTGTGATCCGCAAATGAAAAGTGCGGCCGCAAAAGCTGGGCCAGGAGCAAAGTTAAGAGAATGTGCATTCCAAGTCCATCAAAAGTGTGGACCGCACAGGAATTGTGCGACTGCAGAAAAAGTGCTGTGCGGCCACAGATGTAAAAGTGCGGACCGCAAAAGAGCAAGATGCGGCCGCAGTTACAAAAGTGCGGACCGCAGAAAAAGTGACTTGTGGCTGTAGATCAGAATTATGGGGCCGCAGACTTCCAGTCCTGACAAGTTGAAGAAATCTGCAGACCGCACATGGAATTATGCGGCCGCAGAACCTCTCGAAGGGCATTTTTGTCCTAAATTTATAGTCCTATATAAATAGACGAGTTTCGCAATTTTAGGTCAATTTTTGACATCAGCAGTTACAGTAGCCGTTTCTCTTTACTTCTTTTAGTAGTTTTTCATATTTTGAGCTATTTTAACATAGATTTATCATTTTAATCTTATAATATGAGTTTAATTATCATTTCTTCTCCTTTTTCTTCAATTTCAAGCATGAGTAGCTAGATTTTCAATAGGGTTGTGACCCAACCCTAGTGTGTAAACCTTATGGGTATTTAATTTAATGCTTGTTTATGGTTGGGTGTTTATTATTTAGTCTTGTTCATACTATAATTTGTGGAATTAATGATTGCAAATATTAGTTCATGCCTATTTGACTTGGTCTCTACTTGAGAAAGAGAGACTTTAGTCTAGGAATATTTAACTAACAAGAAATTGGGTCAATCGAGGGATTGATAATCCCAATTAAAGGGCTCAACCTAGAGATAGTAATAACCCGACTTGAGCTTTTATCAACTGTTTTATACAATACCCATTTGGGCTTGAGAAAATCAAATTGGGCAAAATTACTCTCTAACCGAGAGGTATTGCGTGGGTAATTGAGTGTTGATAGCTAGAATACTCCCGGATCAGTAAAATAAGCATTAAGGTTTATATCCCATTAGGCAAACACCTAGGCGATGGTCATAGCCCAAGGATTTTTATAAAACTTAAAAAACAACAAAAATAATTTCTTAGTTTTATTTCTCAACTTGCACTATTAGTTTTAAATTTGACTTAAAAACAAAATCCAATTTGTGGAAGTGTAAATTGGGATAGTCGAATTCACATACTACAATATATACTCCTAACTCCCATATATAGCTCCCTGTGGAAATCGACCCCGATTCTTGTTAGGTACTATCATTGCATTTGACCATTTCATAACCTTGAATTGAGGTGTGAAATTGGACGAGATCAATTTACAGATTCGAATTGCTGCGAATGCTACACTAAATCAACGTGTCTACAACAAAAAATCAATAGATCAAATTGCTGCAATTTGGATAGCTTATAACAATCCAAATGTACATTTCGATAGAGTGATTATCGTTCATGAGCATTCCGGTAACAAACATAGAGTAAAACATTATTATGGCTGCTATGACCCTGTAACGACCCGACCGGTCGTTTTGAGCATTTGCGCTTCGCTCAGTAGTTTACGGGCATGAGTAGCTCCTTATGATGCATTATTACTTGTGTGAATCATTGGTTTTAGTTTTCAGGTTGTTCAGAATCGATTTGGAAGAATGATATTCATTGTTGAAGCTTTAAGTTGGAATAGTTGACCAAGTTTGACTTTTTAGCATTTGAGCTCGGATTGGAGTTTTGACGGTTCCGTTAGGTCTGGTTAGTGATTTTGGACTCAGGCTATGCCGGATTTGCATTTGGATGTTCATAGAAGGATTCAGCACTAATTGGCGAAAATTAAAAATTTAAAGAATTGGAAAGTTCATAAGTTTGATCAGAAGTTGACTTCGATGGTATCATATTCGGATTGTGGTTCGGGAATTGGAATTGCTTTGTTATGTCATTTTGGACTTGTATGCAAAATTTGAGTTTATTCAGGATTGATTTGATACGTTCGGTGCAAGTTTCAGAAGTTGAATGTTTAAAGTCCATTTGAGTTTTAATTAGGCGCGATTCGCCGCTTCGATGTTGTTATGCATGATTTGAGGCCTTCAGTAGGTTTGCGTTATGTTATTGGACTAGTTGGTATGTTCAGGCAGGGTCCTGAATGGCTCGGAAGAGTTTCAACCGAGATTTGGATCGTTTGGATCAATTCTTGGCTAAGGCTGCTGGTGCAGGATCTGGTGTGATCGCACCTACACTGGTTTTGTGCAAGTGCGATGAAGGCAAATTTCATCACAAGGATTGGGGTAAGTGTTCTAAACTCGGTTTTGATTATATTTCAAGATTTTATCTTCATTTTCTGTGATTGGATTACGAGTTTTAAAGAGAAAATTGGGGATTTTTGTCAAAAACTTCATAAAGCGAATTTTTGAGTTTTGAATGTCGATTCGGAGTCAGATTTGAATGAAACTAGTATGGTTGGACTCGTAATTGAATGAGTTGACGGATTTTGTGAGCTTCATCGGGTTCCGAGGTGCAGGCCCGAGTTGGGCTTTTGGGTCAATTTTGGATTTTTTATTAAATTCGACCTTTATCATTTGGAATCATTTCCTTGGACTTTATTTGACGTATTTGAGTTGCTTTTGGCTAGTTTTGAGCCATTCAGAGGTTGGCACGCGCGGGATGGCATTTTTGGAGCATTGCTTGGCTTGCTTGGTATTGGATTTGGCTTGTTCGAGGTAAGTAACACTTCTAAACTTGGTGTTGAGGGTATGAAACCCCGAATTTCGTATTATGTGTTTGATGTTGAGGTGATGCACATGATAGGTGACGGGCATGTGGGCGTGCACCATGTGAATCGTAACTCCGTTATTTCTAGGGTACTGTGTAGTTACCTGAGCTTATCTATAACCATGAAATCTATACGTACTATAGCTATTGAGCTATGATCCATGTTAGAAACCATATCTAGGCTATATGCTTATCCCATTGGGACCTTCTGGGGTCATTTCTGTTGTTGAGCTATCTGTTTATATTGAAATTACATACTTAGTCATATGCATTCATCAACATATCATATCTCAGTCTCTGTTACCATTCATTAATACATCAGATCATTATTTTTGGGCTGATCTTTCATGACACTGTGAGCCTGAGAGACTGGAGATATTGATGACCGAGTGAGACCGAGGGACTGATTGTGAGGATATTGATGGGATGGTGTTGCACGCTGCAACAATTATTATTGATTCATGCCATGATTGGCTTATTATAGCGCTTGGACTGAAGGAGCCCCTATGGAGTCTGTACACACCCCTAGTGAGCGCAGTTGATTATATATATATATATATATATGTGTGTGTGTGTGTGTGTGTGTGCGCGCGCGTCTGTGTGTGGGGAGGGGGGGGGATCGGGATGCACGCCGCAATGAGCTTATGGCTATATATATGTGGATCGGGTTGTACGCCGCAACGGGCCTTATGGCTATATGTGGATCGAGCTGCACGCCGCAGCAGGCATTGTACAATGCTGAGTGATTGAGTGTGCCGAGTATTGAGCATGGTGAGAGAGAATGCGAGACAGTGAGATTGAGTACTCTGAGAGTGTGAGTACATGAGTTCATCACTGAGATGCATTGCATTTGACATGCGTACTTAAGATACATGCATAGAGATGCATTTCCTTCTGCTACCCGGTTTTGGTGACATTCATGATTTTACCTGTATCTGGACATGTAGGCATAGAGATGTACTTTTCTCATGCCATCTGAAAATGAAACATCTTATTTATTATTGAAAGGTTTTTGAAAAAATTACAGTTTTACAAACATACTCATATTTTGATGATTTCAGCAAATGATTTGAGTTTTACTGTATACTTGAAAAGAAGCATTTATTTTCCAAAATTTTATACGAGCTGAGTATTTATTTATTGAGTTATCTCTTGTACCATCTTTATCATATTGCTATGAACTTCTGCTGGTTATTGGAGTTGGACTCTGACCCTTGTCCCAGCTCGTCATTACTTTCAACATAAGGTTAGGATGTTACTTATTGAGTACATGGGGTCAATTCTACTCATACTATACTTCTGCATCTTGCGTGCAGATGTTGGATGCTGATGTTGCTGTGATCCACGGGAGCTGGATTTGAAGGTGTACCTGTGTTCCGGTTGTAGCTGCTTCTTGTTCATGGCAGCCTTAGATTTAAAAATTAAATCTGTTTATGTACATTTCAGACAGATGATGTATTTATTTCATACCAGCTTTGTAAATTCTAATCTTAGAAGCTCATTTGTATTACCAGTCCTTGGAAAATTATTGTATAAAAGTAGCTTATTTTCATTTCTTTCACTTAATTGTCTTATTAAATTTCATTAGAATTGGATAGTTGTTAATTAGCTTACCTGACGGGTTGAGTTAGGTGCCATCATGACTAGTTGGATTTTGGATCGTGACAGACCCAGTCCAGTATCCTCTGCTTTTTCCGATGGAGAAGTAGGCAGACACCAAGGAATACACAAATATAAATCAAAAAGAGGTGCAGGTACATTTGAAGTTGCAAATGCAAACCAGAATGTCCCAACATTCATGTTCTCTAATGATGTGTTTGACAAAGAGGAGCAAGGTAAAGTATTGCAATTAAATTACATATCACCTTACTTTTCTTATTTGAATATTACCTACATCAATATATATTAATTTTTCTTGTAGGTGTACGTCGTGAATCTAAATCATGTGTGTCTTGTAGAGAGTATTATTGCTACAAATCATAAATACGTAAAGGAAAAGCCAATACTACTATTGTGCGAACGATTATTGCAGCAATTTGTGGTTGACATGTACATCAAGTTAGAAACAACAAGACTTCAATATTTTAGATTAGAGTAAGCACTACTTAGAAGGGAAATATTGCAAGGTATAGTTGATAGTATCATGGTTGGAGAATACAGAGGAGATAAAGTTGGCCAAAGAGTAATACTTACCGTCATCATTCATCGGAGGCCCTAGAGAGATATGTTCTAGAGTCGTAACATATCTATAGGATTTGAATAAATGCAATCTCATTCCTTTCGCCTTTTTACTGCATTCTTTCTTTACTATTCCATAGCTACTTGAACTACATAACTCTGACTTAATACCATATCACACCGTCTTTTCCCCTTTAGAGGAGTACTAGCATTTAATGCTATGAAGATTTACCTATATATGTTTTACCTCTTCATCTTTGGCGTCTTTTCATGTCTTCAATGACTCTTACTTGCCTTGCGGTAACCCTTCTCTACCAGGGATAACTGAATTTCTTACGCGTGAGGGTGACACCTAGTGTAACTGGCACACTTAGTTCCTTAAGCTTAACTCTGCTCACAGTGCTTGCTTTAAGGAATCATCTTCCTGAATGACTTTTAAAGGTTATTCTTCTGTTGTCCATTCTATCATTGCGGAAATGCGATCTCTGAAATTCTCACGATGATGACTATTATCAAATCCTTCAGTCCCTAAATCATGTTCGGTTTAATCTTGTTTACTAGCCCATACTAATTTTTATTACTTCCGGGATCTAACTTAGCTTGTTGGTAATCACGTGGGAGTCACTAGCTTATACACTCTTATTGTCTCAAGGCCTGTCACCTCTTGTCTTTTCCTTCACTTGACTATAGACTCTGTTATATTGTCATATTTTTATTTACCTTTATCACTAATTTATCATACCTTACTCGTAATGCTTCATTTACTCTCTTCTTATTCTCCTGCTAATATTTTTATCTATCACATTACTTTGAAAACTTCAACAAAACTTTTTTTCATTTTAGCTACCCTGGCTCATTCCACCATTTTGGGTTACTCTAACCCCAACTGGATCCTGATATCCCATCATTCTCTTAAACTATATCTGAGCTTTCATTGGGCATAACTAAGATGGTTGTGGCCAATTGTACATACCTCTATTACTGTTGAAAGTAAACTCAGAGTATTATATTTCTCTGCCTGAATTGTAATTATTGATAATCTTCACTAATAGAGTACCTCGTATCCTCCTTTGCCTTGCTTCAACTACATGTTGAAACTTAAACTTTTACCTTATGATACTCCCATGGCCTGCTCTTCACGAGGTGTATTTGATATTCCCATCTTAGGGTGTTAAGCTGGAGATTTGCACATCTGGTATGCACGATCTGGTAGGGCCTAAAACAAGGCCACATCGTCAGTAGCAAACATAAGTCTTGTCTCGAACTCTTATGACTCAGCTCTCTAGCACGATTTGGATTTGAAAGAAGGGTAACAGACTCCTAAATGCCTTGTAGCTTCCTGTTTATATAATGTGGTGCACAACACATTTATAAACAAGGCTCTACTAGACACAGCTTGTAGATTCCCTAGGATAGAACTGTTCTAATACCAAGTTTGTCATGCCCCAAACATGAGGAGGCGTGGCCAGCACCCGATGCCATACTTGGCCCGAGCGTACCACTCTGTAACTGTGAACTCTGGAGGGGTAACCCTCAACTTAGGTCGACGAGGCCATATTCTGAATCATCTGAAAATATCGTCTCTCTCATCTGAGGGGTAAACATACCCAAAAGCTCATATATATATATATATATATATATATATATAACTCTGGAGGGGTAACCCTCAACTTAGGTCGACGAAGCCATATTCTGAATCATCTGAAAATATTGTCTCTCTCATCTGAGGGGTAAACATACCCAAAAGCTCATATTAATATATATATATATATATATATATATATATATATATATATATATATATAAAAACTGTGCAAGCTGATAAGGCCGCCAAGATCATCTACTGATATACAAAATATACAAGACTCATCTACAAGCCTCTAGATAACTAAATTGTACTATGGTCGGGACAGGGCCTCGACCTACCCATCAAACCTGTATATGTAAAATGGACTCCAAGGTCTAGACCTGGTAACTACGAGGGAGTGGAGTTGACCAACCAAGCTGATGTTTGACTATGTCTGCTGGGGAGGTCTATCCAGCTGTCTATCAAGTCCTGCAGGCATGAAATGCAGCATTGCCAGGAAAAGGACGACCGAGTATGTAAGGCAACAAAATAACTGAAAGCTGAAACTGAACTGATAATATAATAACTGAAAGTAACTGGGACTCAAAGATGATTTGAAGATATGCTTACTTGTTGATACTGACTCAATTCTCTCAATATAGTAAATAAAATAGTTGTTCGGCCCTATAAGGCTCGGTACATATAACTGCTCTGTTGTAGTAGGCTCGCTCATAAGAGCTCGACTATACTAGGCTCTGTATGTCGGCCATTCTGGGCTCGCTCATAGGCACTCGACAATAGCAGGCTTGGTATATAACTTACCATCTGATCTGAGGTTGCGCAATTGGGGCCTGCCGACCGATTATAGCTCGGTGGTGGTGAAAGTACTGTAATACTCTGTGTGTGTGTGTGTGTGCATATATATATATATATATATATATATATATATATATATAGACTCTCTGCTCTCTTGGCTAAAAGAAGATAATACTTAACTGAATAGAAAGTCCCAATAAGGGAGAATAATGTAACTTATGAGACTAGGATAATATGAATAAATTCAGGAATACGAACATCTCTTTATGTCTCGTTATCAAACACATGTAGGTACGAGATCATGCCAAAATAAAGGAAAAGTTTAGCCTTAACATACCTTACCTCGTTGAGTCCTTATTAGCTTCTAAGCAACTCTTCAAACAACTCAACTAAGTCTACCATAGCATAAGAAGATTCAAAATAGGTGTTGAGCAAAGGCTAAGTCCATAACTTAAGCTAGCAGCTCGTTTATGTAAATTTTGGGCAGCATCTCCCCTGTAACAAGGACCTTCTCCAATACAATATACCAGCAACCCAACAACACCAATCAATCTATACAACAACAGCAGCACAAACTTCATACACAAAACTGCTATTTAACACGACGAGCGGCAAGCTTGGATTGGAACCAGAGCCCTACTCTTTTTCCCATCTCCCCTGTACTTACAAAACCAACAATAGGTCCAGCATATAAACATATATATTGACATGACATTGCAACCTTATATCATCATAAAAGTAACATCAAACAGCCCCATAAGATAAAACAATGACATGAACAACTTTTAGGTATTGTGTGGTTGTTTCTTCTCTTATTTACAACTACATCAACATACTCAAAATATTGACAAGCATAACAACAATAAGAACATTATAACCAAGCTATTCCCCATAATTTCCAGCCATATGAAGTCATATATACAACTCCAAAATAGTCCAATAAGAGACAACAATTTCCTATACAACTTCAGGTTCTATCTTATAATTCTTCATCCAAATAACTTAACCAACACATAGATAAGATTAATCCCAAGAAATAGGGTGTTATACATAACTTAAATAATCTGGAAAAATGTGAACCAAAGCTTCCTTAGCTTATAAGCACCCTTAATCACATCACAACACCATAGAGACTCTCTTCTTCACTTAGGCTAACTTTTGAGTTTAGGTTTAGGTATAACACCATTGGATTTGACTTGGAACCCTTGAGAACTGTTAGAGAGGTGTTGAGAGAGTTTGGGAACTATCTTTGTCCTTGGTCGAAATATGACCAAAATTAAGCCGTCCAATCCCTTTAAAATGTTCAAGGGTCGTCTACCGCCTAAGCGGGTCCCATTGAGAGTTGTTTGCGCGGTCTCGCAAAAATACGAATATCTCTCTATTCCGATGGATGGTTTAATGGTTTAGAAACTAGATTCGTAGATTTTCAATTTGGTAGGTAGATCATCCCCTAATTCCAAGTATATTTGGAGAAAAGCTCAGCTACATTTGACCTAAGTTTCAACACATTTATGAATGCAATTTGTGATGACCTTTTCCCACTTTTGTTCCACAACTCGCTTGACTTCAAAACATAAGACACGACTATCATAAAACTAAAATAACTCATAACATAATCTCCTTATAATATTAAGAACCCTAGTCTCACCCCAAAAGTACATGTTATGACATTCCCAACTTGTCGTCTTTAGACGAAACTTATTTTCTTCAATTCGTTTAGCTTCTAAGCCTTCAAAACCTCTTGGTACTTGGTATTCATGATCTTAAATATTTGTAACCTCCATGTTAACGTGATTAACTAACTTTGTAAGCTTTTCAAAGATGATTTCATTTCTGAGCTTACATCAATTGATTTACGACATCCTTTTACGTACGAAAATATGGGGTTTAATAGGTTTGTAGGTGGAGAATTCAATGAAGTATTAAAAGCTATGGATAAGTTTGGGGGTAACCCTATTAACTCAAATTGCATCAACCTCTTTTGGAATTGTGTCAATGAATGCATGTTAGTTGACTTAGGATACATAGGCAGTAAGTAACTTGGACAAACAAAAGATACAAAAATAGGAGTAGTCTAATCTTAGAAAGGATAGATAGATGCTTTGCTAATGACTGCTGGATTTCTTGTTACCCTGAGGCTAGTGTTAACCATCTTCCTAGGACCCACTCGGACAACTACCATATACAAATAATGCTAAAAGAGGATGGTATCAATAACTCTAATAGGCCCTTCAGGTTTGAATCAATATGCACTAGCCACCCTTCCTTTACTAGCATCACCAATGAGGCCTTCACCCCTAAATCCCCTCTAATCCAATCAACAAACACCTTCAAAAACCTAGTGACCCAGTGGAATAGACATACCTTTGGTAATATATTTCAAAAAAAAACAGAAGGATCCTGGCCAGGATTGTTGGAATCCAAAAATCTCCCAATTACCAGTTTAGCAATTTCCTGCTAAATCAGGAAAGTAGCTTGACTAGAGAACTTGACTCCATCCTCAAGAATGAAGAACAATTCTCGAAACTCAAGTCAAAGATCAGTTGACTAACTGAAGGTGATGCTAACACCAGGTTATTCCATACCTCCACCCTCAATAGGAGAACGAGGAACATGAGCATGTCCCTCAATGAGGACATTGGGAACTTGTCCTATGACCAAGGGGACATTATGACCTCTATAATGCACTTCTTCAAGAGCCTTTACACTTCCTCCCACACTCAAGCACCCATTCTCACTACCAGTCATCTGGACATGACCCATACTCTCTCAAACTGTCAAAGAGATAGCTTGGATAGGCCCCTAGAGGATAGAGAAATCAAATTGGCTATCTTCTCCTTTGAACCTTTTAAGGCTCCTGGCCCTGATGAGCTTCACCCATTCTTTTACCAAAGGTACTGGAGCATTGTGGGGAATTCAGTAGTTGACTTCTACAAGTCATGTTTTGACACACACTCTATGGATGAGACCATGAACCAAACTCTTCTTTGTCTCATCCCTAAGTGTCCCCATGTCACTATGCTCAAAAACATCAGACCAATAGGGCTTTGTAATACCATCTACAAGACCATCGCAGAGATTATTATCAATAAATCAAGCCCCTTCTCCCTGCCATAATTGAACCTAGCCAGAACAGCTTCTGATCTAATAGAAGGGCCTCAGAAAATGCATAACTGTCCAAGAATACATTACGCACTTTGGGAAAACGAAGGGAACCATGATTACATGATTCTCAGACTTATAGAAAGCTTTTGAAAGGTTGGAGTGGTCCTTCATTAGAGATACACTACAAGCTTTCAACTTCCCACTTGGACTAACTAAGTTAATCCTATTCTGCATTAGCTAATTAAACATCTCCATCCTAGTTAATGGTGGCAAAACTGACACCTGCAAGCCTTCTAGGGCAATCAAGCAAGGGAACCCAATCTCCCCTTACCTGTTCATTTTGTGCATGGAAAGGCTCTCCAGGTTAATTGATAAAGCTGTTCATGATAAACGATGTCTTCCAATCAGTATCAGTAGGTCTGGCCCGAAGATTTCTTATCTCTTCTTTGCTAATGACCTTACATTGTTTGCAAAGGCAAACATTAGGAACTGCAACACAATCTACTCTATCCTGCAGTCCTTCAATGAGGCCTCTGGGTGAAAAATCAATCTTACTAAGTCCAGGGTTTGTTTTTCCTCTAACATAAAGCCTAACACAATGGAGAACCTTACAAATACCCTTCAATCCAAGCTACTACATCTTTTGGTAAGTATCTTGGGTTCCCAAGTTCCATAAGAGACCCTCCAATAATGACTTCCAGTTCATACTAGACAATATGCAATCCAAGCTAGCTAACTGGAAAATAAATTACCTAAATATGACTGGAAGAATCATTCTGGCCAAAGCCTCCCTCAGCAGCATCCCAAGTCATGTTCTGCAATACATCAAATTGCCTACCAAGACTACCAACCAAATTGATAGAATTCAAAGGAACTTTATCGGGGGTACCACCCCAAATAAGAAAACAATGCACCTGGTTAACTGAGACAAAGTCACTAGGCATAAGTCGCGTGGTGGGCTGGGTTTGCAGAAAGCTGATTACAAGAATAAAGCCTCCATGCTGGTCTAGCCTGGAGAATTTACCAAAACACTTCTAGTTTATGGGCTAGAGTCTTTATCTCTAAGTACTGCAGCTGGAACCATACTCCAAGAAGCCCAAATCACCAATCTAGCAATGTATTCTCAAAGGCTTAGATACATACAACAAGGCTAGTAGATGGGTTGTCCACAAAGGGAAGGGGGTGAGCTTCATCAATGATGCCTGGATCCCAAACCACCCAGCCATTAGGGAATGATTGAGGGTATACTCACCCCAAATGACATGGCTATCAAAGTGGACACTATCTACAGTTCAAGGAAATGTGATACCTAATCCATCTCCATAGACATCCGTGAGAATGTTACTAACTTAATCAAATCAACCTTCATCCCTACTAACTCTGCCAAGAAAGACAGACTAATTTGGAGGCTGACCCCAAACGGGTCTTTTACCACCAAATCAGCATATACCTTTATAGAAACAATAATAAGACTCTACTGAATGAGGAAGAAGGTAACTTCAGTTGTATTTGGAGGTTAAAATTCCCTAACAAAATAAAAAACTTCATATGGCTGCTTGCATAGGACAGGCTCCCTACTGGAGCTTTCCTGCATAAAATTAATGTTAATTGCAACCCTGAATGTTGTTTTTGCTCAACCATACCTGAAACCAGTCACCACATCTTTTTTGAATGCCCCGATGCAACCCAATTATGGCATGAACTAATATCCAAGGGAACTACTGTAAGCCAGTAGTTGAATCATATCTTCTCAGCACAGCTTTGGCCAATCACTTGGAATAAGCTAAAGAAGATATCCTTTAACAATGTTATACCTTGGGAAAATATCCTTCCCTTCTACTTCTGGCACATCTAGCTAGCTAGAAACCATAATCTTTTCAATAATAAGAAAGATAACATCTCGGCTAATAACATTATTGCCAAATCAAAAGAGTACTATACTTTGGCACAAAAAGGTGTGACCAGAAAGCACTTCCATGCCAAATTTAAATGGGGACCCCCATGAGGGGGCACTATAAACTAAACACGGATGGGGCAGCCAAGGGCAACCCAGCATTGGGGGAATTGGTAGGGTATTTCAAAATCATAATGGGGCTTTGTGTAAGAGGCTTTGTGTATTGTGTAAGAGGCTTTGTGTACTGATTGTGGGTTCTTGATTTGCTTTACAGCATTAGTACTGTTAGCGCTATGGAGGTGCAGACCTTGCTACCTGGTGCGGAAGGTCGTAGAAGCAAACCCCACAGGAAGATTTGTATAAGTGTGACATGTTAGTCACTTGATTTTCAAAAATTGAAACCAAGTTCAAAGATTTTTGGTACTACCATTAATGTGAGAGTTTATGCCTGGAAGGCGCTCTATTCCTTGGTTGTGAACTGTAGGAGTTTGGGGACGGCTACTCGTGTGTGTCATGAATGGGCCATTGTGGATCCTCTGAAGGTTATTGGCCTAGTATGGTATGATCATAATTGGATTGAGCTTCATTGGTGGGTTTAATGTGAATGTGAGCTCTACATCAGGTCGAATGTGTTCATTCTTCATAGCAGTGCTTACGGAGGAGTCGTCGGGCATTGGATATTATTCTCGTCATCAGCTATTCCATGTAATACTCTATTGTGCCAGGTGAGTTACGAGACGGCTTGATTATTCGCACATATGTTGTGATCCCGTGTAGTTTGTTGTGTTACATAAGCAGGATGGCTCTCAAGATGTAGTTCATTTATTGCACCTTAGTCGCGCTTGAGTTTTGTAACGTATAGCGCTATCCGTCTCCCCAGGGATTTGTATTATGCACTTGGCGTGCGTGTGGTCGATATTCGGGCATTTTGTAAGTATAAGCATTTGCCTTGTTGGGTGTTTCCTTACTGATTGTTATGTTTGGATCAGGTGGCACGCCGCCACAGATATGTTGTTTGGATCCGGTGGCATGCTTCCACAGATATGATGTTTGGATCGGGTTGCACACCACAACAGTGTCATGTTTGGATTGGTTTTCACGCCGCAACAATGAGATGTTGAGTATGGTTCCCTATACTTATTTTTGTGTATTTGTTTCTCATTCTCTGAGAAAGGTTCATAGCGTCTCTTCGGCTGTTTTATTTGTTACGTCGGCCGGTTAGTTCTTTTTTTTTTTTTCCAGAGTTCGTTCTCCCTTATGTGTCATACTCAAGTTGTAGCTTGTCAGCGCATTGATGGCGTCATATGAGATCTGGGTCAGTGTTTGAGGTGGTTTATTACCTGAGTAGTTTGTACTGGGTGAGACGAGACTATTGGGCCTGAAATTAGTACAATCAGATTTATATAAGGTACATTAAAGAGCAAATATCTTTATTCAGTCAGAATGAGGTAATGGTCCTGTTAGGAGGATAGACTCCATGATTTGTTGATTCGGGTGGTTATTTGTTTCTGCACTTCTCTTTTGTCGTGGCAGTATTGCGAGAGTTGGATCACGGCTTATATGTGTTATGAGGGGTATTGCGGGCACCGAATTCGTGAAATAGCAGGTATTATGGTCGGAGGATATTATTATGGTCAAGTGAATTATGTGGTACATGGTGTGATTTTAGCGGAGGAGCATGGTCATGTTGGGTACAGTTTCTGGTGATTGATGCGGTGTTCGTATGTTAGAACACGTCTTGTAGAGAAATTCAGAGGTTGAAATTTGGTTCTAAGGCTTATTAACTAAATAGAAGGGAGGATCTTCAGTCTGGTTCGAGCTAATGTGCTCAACTAGGTGGTGGCGGCACGTGTAGGTGCGTAAGTGTTGAACGGTGATTTGGACAACTCCAGAGCAGTTCTTCGCACGTTCAAGTACGAACGTGTGTCTAAGTAGGGGAGAATGTAACAACCCGACCGGTTATTTTGAGCTCTAGCGCGTTATTCGACAGTTTGGGGTCATGAGTAGCTTCACTTCAGGTATTACTTGTACGTATGGTCGGAATTAGATTTTTGGGAAGTTCGAAGATGATCTAGAAAGAAAATTCTAATTTTGGAACTTTAAGTTCGAAGAATGGACTAAGGTTTGACTTTTGAGTAACCAACCTTGGAATCAGGATTTGAAGGTTCCAATAGGTTCGTATGATGATTTCGGACTTGGGAGTATGTTCGGGTTGAGTATCGGATGGTCCGGGAGCGTTTCGGCGCCTAATATGGAAGGTTGACATTTTGAAAGTTCAAAAATTTCTTAAGTTTTGACTTAAAGTGAATTTTTGTATTATCGATGTCCGTTCGGGGTTCTGAGCCTAGGGATAGGTTCGTATTGTGATATGACTTGTGCAGAAAGGCGTCATTCCGGAATGTTTTGATATGATTCGAACATTTTCGTCAAAGTTTAATAGTTTGAAAGTTTAAAGAAAGGTTTTGATCGTCGATTCGTAGTTTTGATGATGTTTGATGTGATTTGAGGCCTCGAGCAGGTCTGTGTTATGTTATGGGACTTGTTGGTAAATTCGGACGAGGTCCGGGGTGCCTCGGGTGTGTTTCGGACAAGTCGCGGATCACTTTGGAGCTTTGTTGTATTGCTGAAGGGACTAAGTACTTGTGCAATCGCACCTGCAGAAAAGGGGCCGCAGATGTGGTTTCGCAGAAGCGGCCAGGCTAATGCAGAAGCAGATTTGCTGGGGAAGAGCTGGGACCGTAGATGCGGTCGAGTTTTCGCAGAAGTGGAACCGCACCTGCGAATGAGGCATCGCAGAAGCGTGGGCACAGAAGCGTTGGAGGGGCCGCAGATGAAGTTGGCGACCTTGACTGGGTTCTCGCAGGTGCGAGGTTGAAGCCGCAGAAGTGGTTGTCATAGAAACGACCTACGGAATGCATAAGCAGGACTTTCTCGGAAGTGTGGTTTTTAAAAACGGGATTTGGCCCATTTTCTTTCATTCTCTCTTGGCTTGGGCGATTTTTGGAGAGCTTCAAGGGGAGATTTTCATCAACCATTGCAAGGTAGATGATTCCCACACAATTTTAGTGAAATACATGGATTACATGTGGATTTAAACATGAAAATTAGTAGAAATTTGAGATTTTGGTAGAAAACCTGGAATTTGGTATTTTTGGATTTTAACTACAAAATTGGACGTGGAATTTGGAATAAATTATATATTTGAGTTCGTGGTGTTATGGGTAAAATTTATCTTCAAAAACTTTCGGAATCCGGCCACATAGGCCCGAGGGTTGACTTTATTGACTTTTAGAGCAGAGTTGGGAATTGCTATAAAATGTTAAATTGTAAGCATCGGAGTACATTTTGATTTATTTGCACATTGTTTGATTAGTTTCGGATCGATGGGCTTTGGTTTGAGGTGTTAGAGAGGCGCAGGAGCCAGTTATGGAACTTCGGAGCAAGGTAAGTCTCTTGTCTAACCTTGTGAGGGGAAAACTACCCTCTAGGTGATGTAATTACTATGTGATACTAGTTGTGGGTGCAACGTACGCACGAGTTGACGAGAGTCCCTACGTAGTTACAGCATGTTTATGTTCGGGTAGACTTAGGACCTTATCATGTAATATTTGAAATATTTGAACTCATTTTGCTGGCCTAATTACTTGAACTTATGATTAAAATTGATTTAGAAATAAATATATGTATACTAGGCCGAGCCTTATCACCTTGAGTTGTTGAAAAGTTATTTGAGAAACAGTAAATATTATATTCACTTTGTGCTCGTGTACTATATTGTAAGCACATGCCTCGTATTTCGATAACTTCCTTCCTTTCTTGTGGACCTAGCGAACGCCTCGGGAGTATAATAGATACATCTATGGTTTGTGCCGCTCGACCCTCGGCAGTGTACACATTATTTTGGATCGGGCCGAACGACCTCGGCATAATCGTGCATTATATCGCTGGTAATCTGAACATTCACGAGATTATCTTTCCACTGATGCCCGACATTTTATATGGTATTCTTTATTCATTTGATATTGGCACGTGACTTTTTCTGAGTTGTTAAGGTAGAATACAAGATTGAGAAATTCATACTTTAAAAGAAATGTTTGGAAGATTATGCAACTTATGGATTTATCCTATTATTGATGTGTGCTTCATATCTGCTTATGATTTATTATATTGCTTTATTGGACCTCTAGTAAGTGTCATTGTCGACCCCTCGTCACTACTTCTCCGGGGTTAGGCTAGATACTTACTGGGTACCGTTGATTTACGTACCCATACTACACTTCTGCACTAAATGTGCAGGATCTGACAGGTTCATTTGGTGATCATCTTGGCCCGGTAGGCGCACCTGTTGAGGGGACTTTATATGAGCTGCATTCCAAGCTACGTATCACAGTCCACCGAGTCTCCATCGTACTATTTATTTTATCCTGTCTCATTTACATTCTAGACAGATGTATTATTATTGTGCTACTTAGTAAAGGCTCATGCACTTGTGATATCAGATTTTGGGGTATACTAGTTGATGCTTACGATTTCGTATATTATCATCGCCCTTCATTTTTCTTATGAACTACAAATTGTATACATTCCCGTGGAGTTAAAAGTGTAAATTTCTTTTCTTATTAAAACTTACGATTTCAAAAGTAATAAATAAGTAATTAAATAGATTAATCATTGTTGACTTGTCTAACGACGTCGTCAGACACTATCATGATCTATAGTGAATTTTGGATCGTGACACCCAGCACGTTTGGAAGGTGAACAGAAGAACAAATAACTAATTTTGTAAAAGAAAAATAGAGATAGAAAGAAGAGAAAAACACTAGCCGAAAGGTTTTAGTAGTAGAAGGCTTGCTAATGATTAGCTAGATAAAGTAGATAATCATTACAAATGATGAGAGACTTAGACAAACATAGATACTTGTTATAAAATAATAAAGAAGAAGAATAGTATTGCAGAGAAAAGTAGGGAGAGAGAATTCTTATTGATTTGGGATAAGTTATAATGGAATAGAACCCCTCTATTTATAGGAAAAAAATGACTTAGCCACCAAGTAACAAACTCTAAAATCTATCTAAAATATAGACATTCGCCTTAAATACAATTTTATTTATAACACTCCCCCTTGAATGTCTATTCAACAGATAGTGTGCCTCGTTAAAACCTTAACTAAAATAATGTCAAATGGAAACAAAATTCTAGAGAAGGAAAAAGAATACACATGTTTAGAAATACGCCTTTTGGTTGTCTCATTAAAAACCTTGCAAGGAAAACCTAGTGGGACAAAACCTTGTAAGGAAAAAAGAGTATAACGCATAATAACTCCCCCTTATTGAGACAATCACTTCATATCTTTGGGCATTCGCATTCCAATCTTGTGCATTATCTTCAAAAGAACGTTGGTAGAGATTTGATAAATAAATCAGCCATGTTAACTTGAATGAATCGTTTCACCTTGAAATCATCATTCCTGATAGATATGTATTGTCTTCATATAATCTTATTAGAATCGTCATTTTAATATCTTCACATAGGGGTAAAGACTCTTGCTATCGTATTATCACGCTTATAGTTATAGCAAAATACATATGTGCACAAATTGCACTTAGGATGTTGTAATTCATGACCAAAAAATTCTCCAAGAATTGTATATGCTATCAGCATTTTAAATCATTCATGGATTGTTATATAAGTATAGTCAAATAATCCATATAAATAGACTTTAGATTTACATCAAGTTTTCATGCCATGCCAGACATATAAGATACATGAAAATGATTGCACCTACCATTGACTTTATACTTTTGAGTGTTTGAACTACATGTCCAAAACTAAATGTCTTTCATATCAAATCAATTCTACTAGACTTAAAATCCTCATATATATATATATATATATATATATATATATATATATATATATATATATATATATATATATATATATATATATATATATAACATTATCATATATGTAATCGACGAACATTTTATGTCGATTCCAATATTTTTTCACAAAGACATAGCATAGAGATATCTTCATTCATATTTTCAGGTACCTAAACCTCTCCTGAAATTTTATGAAGTGTTATGTCATGTGATCTTCTAGATCACTTGCCTCCTTATTATGACCATTTTGATCATTTGTTCACCTTCTCTATCAATAATTTTATTTGAAACCGATTTGTCCATACGCTTTAACCGTACCATAGACTTTGTCCTTCTAGGACTTATTCTACTAGGAGCATTTGCAGTAAGAAAATAGTTACTTTCTTTGGGTCAGCAAATGCGTCTGACATGCTTTGCAATATATTACAGATGAATAATCTTTTCATGAACTTCAAATTCATTCCGTAACTTTTCCTTAATTGTTTATCATGTTTCCTCCTCATGTTAGAAATATTTAACTTGCTTTATCAAACTTTAAAAATCCACCTTTGTGTGTTATGGTGCTAATCAAAATATACACCGACATCATTTAATAATAAGATAAAATTATATGGTTCCTGACCTTGAACCACTTGTGAGGGGAAAATGTACTATACTTTCGTATATAATGTATATCAAACTAATATATATAACTTTGTTCTCATAAGAAATAGTTTAGCTATTAAGTGGAGGCACTCAATAAATTATTTTGCTAAACTAACTGTGACGTAAACCAACTTATCAAGAAGAACTATCTTGAATAAAAACTCTGGAATATGCTCTAAATTAAATTTTTGAGCAAGTTACCTCGCAAATACCAGGTTGCGGGTTAATAATAATCGCTCATGTAACCATCTCATAGATGCATCTTATGGGGTATACATGACAGGTGAATGAGACCATATTCACCTTTGATATTTCCAACATTCATGGAATTCAATCCTAATTTAGTTGGTCTATTAATTAATGAGAACAAGCAACATAACAGAATTCGTAAAGAACTTCCTAGTTCTTAATATTTACCCATGTGAATTCTCTTTTATTTTTGCAAATCATACTTAAATTGATATGGATAAACTAGTTATGCCAACTGGATAAATTATTACTATTGATAAACTTCAGATATTACACCATGACTTGTGCAATTATCAGTAAACTCCAAGTTTTTTATGATATAGGTTTTTATATCAATAAACTTTCACTTTATTGTTGCATACTTTTATTTGTGTAGTACAAACTGGAGAATAAAGCATGTAGCTTTTTACATACATATTACCCCGTTACAAGTTGTAGTAATAGAAGATATTAAATATTTTTTTTATTTATAGTCTCAATATAACCAACCGCTTTCACGAATACTTTAGAAACTCAATAAGTTTCTTTGAGACTTACTACGACACAATACCTTATTGATGATTAATCCTCAAAAATAGTAATAATTGGCTCTTCTAGAGCTCTCAATTAATTTTGTACTACCATATATTCATCAATATCCATATGGTGAATATCTCTCTCAAAGAGAAAGCTGTACCATTATGGTCATGGTCAAAATTATATGCAAGATTTGTTTCTTGTATTACTGTTGTACTTTAATAATCATATTGCCAAAATATTTTGGCGTACAATAAGTACATGACCAGTGATCACCCATGCCATAATAATGACATTATTTTCTTATTTCTTCTCAAACCTCCTTCTAGAGGTGAGTGTGGTATATTCACTACCTCTTGCACGTTTTATTCTTTCAAGAATGAATATGTATTCATAAACACATGTTTTCACATTCACACCATGAATGGACCATAATCATCTATATGTGCTTTACAAAATTTCATGTCAAATCGATGACAAACATTACTTTCACAGAGCGAAGGATTATTTCGAGAATCTTTATTATTCTCATATCATAATGATGACGATTATAATTTCGTCTATTGCCACGTGGAATCCATTGATACTTTCGCGATAATAAATATGTCTTCTTTCAGATTTATTACATATTGCTATCACATTCTCTTAAGGGAACGAGAATGAAGCAAATTTAATGGGACGGGTATCGACTTCTTGTGCTCATAATCATACATAAATTAGATCATGGTAAGACATAAAAAATTTACCACTTTGCGTGGTTATAATTTCTTACAAACTCTATTAGAGTTATAATCAAAATTTATTGTCTTTGCTTGTATTTAAAATCAAAATAATAAATTTCAAGAATTTAAAAGAGAAAAATAAGGTAAAGTACTTACCTTAAATCCAGAATTTATTCCTGAACAAAGTTCATGTAACAATTGACAATCATTATGCTCAATATAATGTAAAAGTTGAGCCCCATGCACAAATACCAAAGCCTCTACTCAATTGGTTGGAGTATCGTACTGATAACGTGTTATAAAACAATAAAAGAAAAAGAAGAAGAGTACTGCACAAAAAAGTATGGGGAAAGAATTCTTATTGATTTAGGATCAATTACAATGGAACAGAACCCCTCTATTTATAGAAAAAAGATGACTTAGCCACCAATAACAAACCCTAAAATCTCTATAAAATATAAACATTTACCTTAAATATAATTATATTTATAACAGTGCTGATGATTTTTTTTAAGGTAAGATACACGCCTATTTATAGGCAAGAGGGGGATTTTAACGATGACAGCCACTTGTCTATAATATTTCATTTCTGCCACTTCTCTAATCAAGAGGCCAAGTTTCAAAAAATATTTGAAATATTGGCATACTGGAATCTAGATTTTGACTTTCTTACCCTATTCTTTGTTATTCAATTTCAGCATGGTATCTTCTTGTTACTTTCTTTTCAGGCTATAATGAATTTTTTTCAATGTGGACAATACAATTCTGAGGATGCTGGTACCACTTTTATGTATTTGCACCATCATAAAACTCCATTTTTTTTCAAAGACACAGTTTAGTCAAATCAGTAACAGAGTCAATCCCAAAAGGAAAAGGCCCTCCATGATCACCATCCTCTGCTGACTACTGCTACGACCAACCCTCACTCCAACTATGCAACCCTACAGCTCCTACTATGTTGCCTTATATCTCCTTCAAATACTGAATCTTCAATTAATGCAGCTGCGCAAGATGTATTTCTATGTTTTTAATAGACAAATAATTTTTGAACACGTATTACCTTGTTTTTACGGAAAATTTAGTATCATAATCCTTACCAAAAAAAAAAAGAATTTGGACAATCTTATTGGGCTTCAATTTAGTTTAAGTTAAAGGAAAATAAGCTTATGAAATAATAAGGGCATAATGGGAGATCCAACCACACCAAATCAATTGTTACAAAATAAGTCATTTGTTTGTTACACAATAATATATTTAATAATATACAATAAAATTTAAGTAAAAATTAAAATAAATACTTTTAAAATAATAATACAATACAATCGATACGACCATCCGAACAAAGATATAACCAAACAGGAGAGGCATATTTGCCTGCCTTCACTTTACTGATCTGTTTTTACTAAAGCATGACGGTGACCAGCAACTCGTTATAAATCCTTTCTTTTTCTGCATTATGGACAAACAAAAATGAATTTTTAGAAAGAGTTTGAAGGAGAAGAAGAAGCCTTTTGTCTGAAGTTTGTATATACTGACAACAAGTTAAATAAATTTAAAAACCTGGATATAATTTAAATAGCATGCAGAAACTTAGTTAGTACCCATTGAGAAAACTACTCTATAGCCGCTTCAAAAAATAATAGTCGAAAAATATATAATATACATATTTTATATATAATAATTGTATATTTTTTATATATTTGACTAGGATGTAATTATTTTTCAGCGAAAAATAAATATATAACTTGCCCTTAAAATTTTACCTAATAATTGCGGAGTTAAGTCCGGCCCTCAACTTGGACTATTTAGGATCCTCACTATCTTCTCCATCCCCGGGCTTCATCTTGGGCCCGGTAGCCACAAATGAATCCCCTCCACTCGGACACGATCCACTCCCATCCACATCCAACACAGCTTGGATCTCCTCTGCCCGGCGTATATACTCGTTATATTTCAGAGTAACGGCCTCCCTCATCATAGGGTTGTTCTCGTGCTTTAAATAGATTTTGAAGTACTCCAAAGCGCTTATGTAAAGAGAGAAAGCTTTTGCGTAGTTACCAGCATTGTCTTCTTGACTGCTTGCTTCACATACTCAATTGCTTGCTCCTTAAATTGCTATACGTCTCCGATCATATAAGAAAATATTGTAATTACAAATCCAAATAGAGAACTGAATATAGCTTAAGTAGTAGGGTGGAAGCTGATCACCCATTAAATGTTTTACCTGATAGTCACGAAGTTAATCTCCGTCAACTTGGACTATTTAAGATCCTCACTATCTTCTCCATCCTTGGGCCTGGTAGCCACAATATGCCTTGTCACGATCCGGAATTTTCATCTTCGGGGCCGTGATGGTGTCACGACCCAAACTGGAGGGCCATGACTGGCACCCGGGCCATACTTGCCGAGCACCAACGCACATTTTATCTAACTTTTGTTATTATCTATAAGGGCCGATGAGATCAGTATAAATGGTAGACATGAATCCTAAACAACCAACAAAGGCAGATAATGGCATGAACATATATGTCATGAGCCGACAAGGCTGTCATGAAGCTACGTATAAGGTGCGAGCTGACAAGCTTCCACGAGAGACTATACAACAAAAATTAATCGACAAGGCAATCCAAACTATACATGAGTCGACACATGTCAATGAGCCTCTACAGGAACATAAGTGATGCAACATTGCCTGAACAGGGCCCCGACATACCCATAATGCCTATAACAAAAATGCATACCAAGACTACGGCAAGTCCGAAGAAGGGATCTCGCCAATAACCGCTGACTGGGCAGCCTACTGTGGTGGGGGAGCTTCACCTACCTGTCTATCAGGACCTGTAGCACGACATGCAGCATCCACAAATAAAAGGACGTCAGTACGAATAAAGTACTGAGTATGTAAGGCAGGACAGCATAAGTAAGAACAATAATGTAAAAAAGAGTAGAGAATATACAACCTGTAACATCTAGGTACCTCTGAGGGCTACTGACATGAATGCATGATGCATATATTACGCCTCTGTGGGCATCATTATCATCATATCGTACCCGGCCTTAATAGGCTCGGTAAAAATGTACCCGGCCATCATAAGGCTCGGTAGAATCATACCCGGCCACGTGGAGCTCAGTAAAACCCAACTGATAAGTGGTTGCACAAAGCCATACCCGACCGACTATAGTGCAACTCGGTAGAGTAAAATAGATACATATATATGATGTGTGCTGGATTCATTGGAATCACATTTTGAATCTTTCGGAGTGACGTAAGGTTGGTATCCTCCGTACACATTATTAGGACTAAATCCTCATCAAGAATCTTATAAGAATCAGGAAGTACCAACAACATTGATAACATAAAGATAAAGATAAGTAACATCAACATGAATCGTTTCATAAGAAGGGAAACAATGTAATTATTGCTAGCCTCTAAGAGTGGAGTATCTTTGGAAGCTCGTTCATTACATTACGCACAATCAAAGTCGTGCAAAGAAGGAAAGGATTAGCCTCACATACCTTGTATATACTTCCCAATCTCAAGGTATGAAAATGCAACGACTCCTTAGTCTACAATAAGAGAAATGACACTATCGTTATCGTTTAAGCGTCGTAACTATTATGTATCAACCGTAACCTATTTTACGATGAAACGAACAGCACCTGCCCTATTTATATGACTTTCCATAAGTTAAAACAATCAACAAAACATCCCAAACAACATCAATAATAATCATCTTGAGCCTCCCAAAACAGTCCACCAACCAACAACATTACTAGCAAGCTTTTCGACATATATCTCACAAGTTCTCGATTCAACGACTTAGCCGTAACTTGGATAATCTTAAGTACATGTAGGGTAAGAGGTTCCTTACCTTTAAACAGAAATAACCACTCCAATTTTACCTTAATTGATCACGAAATACCCCTCCAATGCTGCCACAAAAACAAGGGAGCGAAGCTAGCAATCAATTAGGGTTTTTCGGCACTAGAATCATTTTAGAAGGTTTGAAATCACCTAGGTTGATATTAAAACTTGAGGGAGTATTTTACAGAGCATAAACAACTTAAAACAACCTCCCACACGAGCTGGAACAACACAAAAATCAGCAACAACAAGAAGAATAAGGAACTTACTAGCGCCACGGGATTCCTGATACTTGATTTGTGTTGTTTGCCCTTTGTTTTAGTCTTGGATCATGAGAGAACATTGAGAGGGTGTTCTTAGGGTTCTAAGGTCTGCATATACTGAAAACAAATGACTTAAAACCGGGTTTGAGGCGTGTTATATACACCTACAAGTCTTAACCGCCTATGCGGGCCCCACCGAGAGCTGCTTGGCGCAGTCTTGCAAAAATGTGAATATCTCTTAACTCAGAGATCGTATCGACAAACAGTTTAATGCGTTAGAAACTAGATTCATAGACCTTGAATTTGATGGGTAGATCACCCCGTAATTCGAAGTAAATTGGGAGAAAAGCTTAGTGACATTTGACCTAAAGTATGAGCAAAATTACGGACGTAAGTTGCGATAACTTTTGTCGACTTTTGTTTCATAACTCGTTTGACTTCCAGACTTATGAAATGGGTATTATATGATTCAAATACCTTAAAACATAACCTCTTGGTAATATTAATCACCTCTAGATTTATCCAAAAATACGAGTTACAACATCCTTGATTCGTTTAACTTCTTGTTAACCACTCTTGTACACCCTTATATCATTTAAGACCAATAGGACTAAATTCTTATCATCTCAAAGATAATCTCTTCTTGGACCTATGTATACTAACTTACAGCGTAAGCTAACGTATGCAAATATGGGTTGTAACAGATGGCGCTTAACGTTTCACTTGCTAGGCAAGCTAACGTTAGAGGATCTTTAAGCCAATTTTTAATCAATTCAAATAAGTAAAACCAATAATATCTAAGTACAACCCGGATCTGGAGTCACAAGTTCACGAGCTTCTAGAATCTCTACAAATAGGGTTTGAAATAAATACAACTGTCTCGAATAAAAAGGACAGTAAATAGGGAAAGTAGAAGGGGACTTCAAGGTCTGCGAACGCCAGCAGATCTACCTCAAGTCTCCAAATGCCAATCCGAGCTGATCGCCTCACGGACAGCCGAGACCAATACCAAAATCTGCACAAGAAGTGCAGAGTATAGTATGAGTACAACCGACCCAATGTACTTCGTAAGTGTCGAGCCTATCCTTGACGAAGTAGTGATGAGGCTATGACAGGACACCTATGTAATTAAACATGTACAAATGGAAATATACGTACAAAATAACAACAAATAAAGAATTAACAAGTACAATTGGGAGGGGACATGCGAAAGGGGTACAAGATACGGAAACTACAGTAGAGAATAATAACAAGAATCAGTCAATAAACCTTCAGTCAACAAAATGAACAAGCATAATGAATAAAATTGCACGACATCACCCTTCGTGCTTTAACTCTCAGCCTCACTATGAAACAATAATAATGGTATGGCATCACCCTTCGTGCTTTTACTCTCAATCTCACCATAAAATGATAAATACGGCACGACATCACCCTTCGTGCTTTTACTCTCAATTTCATCATGAATCAATAGATACGGCACGGCATTACTTTTCGTGCTTTAACTCTCAAATACGGCATGGCATCACCCTTCGTTCTTTAACTCTCAAATACGGCATGACATCACCCTTCATGCTTTAACATTCTCCCTTAGCATGTAAATGAACATATAAAAATAGGGAGATGGAATAAGCAATATCAAGTCTTACATCAACAATAGTTCCACAATACCAATCTCAACTTTAAAAACAATACTCAATTATCACAAATAGCTCATAAGTACGGAAAGAATGATCAATTTATCAATTAACTAGTCTAAGCATTGATATCAGGATCAAAGAAAGAGATAGATTATAAGAAACAAGTCTCACCCGCATGCTTCAAACCAATAACAACGCATAAGTACTCGTCACCTCATATATACGTTGTATCCAACATTTAAACAAGTGGAAAATAGGCAAACAAGTATAATCCCTCAAGTCAAGGTTAACCATGGCCCTTACCTCGCTCTAAAGACCAACTCAAAGCTCAACCACGGCTTTGCCTTTTAAACAAGCCTCCGAACCAACCAAGTCTAGCAAATTATCAACCAAACGATTCAAAATAAGCCGTTAGAACTACCCACGAATGAAAAAGGTTCATTTTTAGGTCATTATTGAAAAAGTCAACAAAAGTCAACTCCCGGGCCCACTTGGTCCAAACCCTTCAGACTAAAACCCGATTACCCATTCACCCCCCAGCCCAGTTATGTATTTTGTTCTGAAATCCGACCTCAATTTGAGGTCTAAATTCTAATTTTACAAAAATCCCTAATTCTTGCCAAACCCCCAGTTTCCACCATGAAAATCCTAGATTTTAGGTTAAAATCTTATGAAAAGTAATGGAAAAATTGAAAGAAAGTAGGTTAAAATCACTTACCAACAAATTGGGAAACAAACGTTCTTGGGAGAATCACCTTTAGGGTTTTCTAGCTTTGAAAATTTAAAGAATGAATAAAATTCTATTTTTGGGACTGTTTTAATCACTGCCGTCAAGTGTGCATCGCGTTCGCGTGAAACCTGACGCGTTCGCAAAGAGCAAAGTCTCAATGGCTTACGCGATCGTGAGTTGATCTTTGCGTTCTTGTAGGCTTAGCCCCCCCCC
>MCJB01051941.1:175187-191097 GCA_002018475.1 Nicotiana obtusifolia
CGTTCGCGATCCTTGAATCGCGTTCGCATAGAGTCAACTCCCAGCCCCCACCGCTATTTCACTACGCGTTCGCGATTGACTGCCCGCGTTCGCGAAGAGCAGGTCCCCCAATGCTCCGTGTTCGTGACCAAGGTTTCACGTTCGTGTAGAACAAAATCTCTCCCAGCCCATTTTATCCTTTGCGATTGCAGGAGTATATTCGCGACCGCGAAGAAGGAAACACCAGAAACTAGCAGAAGTGAAGAAATAGCAAACTTTCTAAGTTCAAAAGGTCCGTAGGCTATTCGAAATTCACCCGAGCCCTCGGGATCCAAACCAAATATGCACACAAGTCCAAAAACCTAATACAAACTCGCTCGCATGATCAAAACACCAAAATAACGCCTAGAACTACGAATCAGACACCAAATCAAATGAATTTTCAAGAAAACTTTAGAACTTCTATTTTAACAACTGGACATCCGAATCACGTCAAACCAACTCCGTTTCTCACCAAATTTGGCAGACAAGTCATAAATATAGTAATGGACCTATACCGGGTTTCGAAATCAGAATACAGACTCGGTATCAACAAAGTCAAACATTGGTTAAATCCTTAAAGTCTAACTTCTAAACTTTAAATTTTCGACAAAAAGCGATAACTCGAGCTAGGGACCTTCGAATTTGAGTTTGGGCATACACCCAGGTTCCAAATCATGATACGGATCCACCGGAACCGTCAAAATATGACTCCGGGTCCATTTGCTCAAAATATTGACCGAAGTCAACTCAAATGGATTTTTAAGGCAAAATTTTATTTTTATCAATTTTTAACATAAAAGCCTTCCGGAAAAACTCGAATTGCGCACGCAAATCGAAAAAGGCTTAAGGAAGCTACTGGAGGCTTCGAAACACAGAATTAAGGTTTAAAACTCTAGATGACCTATCTGGTCATCACAAGCCTTCTTTGCGGTCGAACTCGACTCACTCTCACCCTCATCCAACATCGCTCGGATCTTCTCCGCTCGGTGCAAATACTCGTTAAATTTTATAATAATGGTTATCTTAATCTTAGGGTCGTCCTCATACTTTAACTGAGTATTGAAGTACTACAAAGCATTCATGTAAAGAGGAAGTTAGTAATGCCTAAAGTAACCCATTCAAAAAGTAAGTGTGCGCCATACCTACTCCCTCAGTAAAGAAGAAGACATCTATCTAATACCATTCTTATCTTTCTTATCTTGATCTAACGGCCTGGGAAGACCCATAAAGAAAGAAAGAGAGAACTCAAAGAGTTTACCGGCGTTGTTTTCTTGCACCGATTGCTTCACATACTCAATTGCTTTGTACTTGAAATTGATATACATCTTCGATCATATAAGAAATTGTGTACAAGTATAAATCCAACTAGAAAATTGAATATAGCTTAATTAGTAGAGTACCCCGGTTAATTTTTACCTGATAATCTCAGAGTTAAGCCCATACCTCAACTTTGGTTGTTTAGGTTCATCGCCATCTTCTTCATCAATGGGCGCGGTGGCCACAACCGCATCCCCTCCATTCGGACTCGGTCCAATCCAATCCAATACCATCCGGATCTCTTTCGCTCGGTGCAAATATTCGTTAATTTTTTTAGTAATGGCCTCCTTAATCTTAGGGTCCTTCCCGTACTTTAAATAGGTGTTGAAGTACTCCAAAGCTTTCATGTAAAGAGGAAATGCTTTTGCATAGTTACCAGCGTTGTCTTCTTGCACTGCTTGCCTTACATACTCAAACGTCTCCTCGAAATTGCTATATATTTCAACCATATAAGAAAAAGTTGTACAATTTCAAAACTAATTAGAAACTGTATGTAACTTATAAATTGCAGAGTAAAACTGATCATCCCATTAAAGTTTTGACTGATAATCACGGAGTTAAGCCCAGCCGTCAACTTACACTGTTCAGGATCCTCCCCATCTTCTCCATCCTTAAGCCGGGTAGCCGCAACGACATCCCCTCCATTCAGACCCAGCCCAGTCCCACCCTCATCCAATACATCTCGGATCTCCTCCGCCCGGCTCAAATGCTCGGTAAATTTCTGAGTCATCGCTTCCTTAATCTTAGGATCCTTCTCGCACTTTAAATGGGTCTTAAAGTACTCCAAAGCATTCATGTAAGGAGAAAATGCTTTTCAGTAGCTACCAATTTTGTCTCCTTGCCATGCTTGCTTCATATACTCAATCGCTTGCGCCTTGAAGTTGATATACATCTTTGATCATGTACGAATAATTTAATTTATAAAACTCAACTAGAAGAAAAAGAAAACGTGGGTCAGGTTCAAACTCTAGAAAAGCCTAGGAACTTATAGGGTGGTCAGAATCGGAAAGATTGAAGTTTCTCTTTTGCAGCTTGGGGTACATTTTTGTGAAGTTTTGAGAATGGATTTGCAACTGAAATGAAATAGGGGTTGGATTAGAGGTATAAAGAGAGGATTGAAGGAATGGAATTGTGAGATAGGGGAACGCTCTCATATAGTTGAAAATTTCTATTTCTATTAATAAACATGACTCATGCGGTAGGGGAACGTAGCCGCAGGTTCAACTCTAAGAACATCCCTTTTATTCTTATTTAAATTTTAAAAGATAGGGATCTTCACGTCAGTTGGAAATTATTGCACGCTAAAACTTTATAATTTGATTTTGGTTGACCCTTTGAAGTTATTGGTATAATAAATTCAAATTTGTTTTACCAAATGCAATTAGAATTGTTTGTCAAACCAAAATGCTCTGTGTCAAGTCTCTGTCTTTATAGGAGTAAACCTTTTTATTTTTATTCTTTTTACATTTGTTAGCTCTTTCACTTGAAAACCACACAATTAATTACCTGTGTACTTTTCCAAGCAATATGTACAGCGTAATAGAGGGTTAATAATAAGAATAATTGCACATCGTAAGGACATAATACCTGAAAAAAGTGGATTCTGCTTCAGTAGCAATGGCTTTGGCCTTTGGCTAAGGAAGATTTTCCTGTCTCAGGAGGACCATATAAAAGAAAAGCTCTCCATTGCCTCCTCTTGCCTATCATCAGACTAAAATTCACTTTACCCCTTTAACCTTTAATGGTTGAAAAATAATATCTTTTGAATAGCTTTTCGGTAAAATATTTTTTTTAGAATAAAAATCTTATTTTTTAATAAATAATTTTAAAATAACCAAGTTCTTTAATTATGCAAAAAGCTCTACATATGACAATAATTAGGATCTATATAATTTTTGATAATTTTTGAAGTGCCCTTTAGCCTCTTCCTACTAGTTTAAGATATAATGTAATGCAAAAACGCCTTCACAATGAATTTTTAAATGTGACCTTGTCAACTATAATTTCTGTTTAATAAAGATATTTTCAAAATAAGTAAAGTTCAATGACCGCTTTAGCATAATAATTTTAATACACACAAAATTACATGAATAAATTTATACTCATAGCAACAATTCTTTCGTCTAATATATATGTCAGAGAATTGAATAATTCAGTATTCTTTCCTTTCTAATTGAAATGCAACAGTATCCACCGTGGATGTGTGTTAAGCATATTTCTTGAATTTTGTATACAAGATTTTTTTCTTTATTACAAATCCTTTAACAATGACCTCAATATAATAGAAGAATATACTAAATTTGCAAGCAAGAAAGACGAAACTCAAGTATTGATTTGGATAAAAAATATTATACTTCACCTTTGAAATGATAGAGAGAGAAAAAAAAATTCTTTACTCAAAAAAAATTCTCACGAAAAAATAATTGCATAAGAAGATTCCCTTTCCTGTTTAAAACGTAAAGGAATATTATTTTCCTAACCCTTAAAGGTTAAGGGAGTAAGTTGGAGTTTACTCCTAAAAGAAAAGCAAGAAAACACTTATGTGAGGATGAACGAAAGCACTCAAAAAAATTGTAAAGTTATAATGATGGAAAATTTTGGATAGCTATTTAACATCTTCTAATTTACAATAAGGAGAAAAAAGAGAGCAAAAACATGATAGGGGAATCGAATTGTGAGTTTGAATGTTGAATAAATTTGGGAAAGGCCTGTGACGACAAGCGTGAGATATAGGGCTACATTTTTTCAACGACATAACGAAGTTCTTTTATTGCGAGAAAGCATCTTTGGTTTTCCAAAGCTCCCTGTTGCCCCCTTTTTCCATTATGGATGACGCAATTAGCGAGAAAATAATATATGTATTAATTTTTGGTATTATTAATTTTTTGTTTGTTAAACTTTTTTAACTTATTTATTTATATATAATAGGACAGGCAAATAAATGTTACGATGACAAGTGTCATAACATTAAATTGACATTTGTTAATTTTTTGGACAATTTTTCAACTTTATTGGAGTTTCAAAATTTATTTTTAAAAAATGTAAAAAATTAATGCTTATTTCGATTTTTTAATATTTGAAAAAGGCAAAAACTTGGAACCTGGCAGTTAATTTCTGCCAATTCCAAAACTTTTATTTTGATTTTTTTAAAGGTAAAAACTTGAAACATGGCGGTAGAAATGTTTAAACCACGTTTCTGTCAATTCCAAAAAGTTTTATTTTAAACTTTATTCATATACTTAATACTTACTATACTCTCTCTATACACAGATATATGAAAAATGGAGAAAAAGAAACCCAGAATTAAACCACACGACTGTATAATTCCCAAAGGTGAGATTGGCATAACCCTAATCTACCTCCACGCGCTCAACTTCTCCACGTTCCTCCTACGCAGTTATTATTTATGCCCTTTGTTGTTCAAATTATTTTTCCATTCTCTCTTAATAATATTCCTTACTATTATAACTTTT
Organism: Nicotiana obtusifolia; assembly: GCA_002018475.1. Lineage (NCBI taxonomy): Eukaryota > Viridiplantae > Streptophyta > Magnoliopsida > Solanales > Solanaceae > Nicotiana > Nicotiana obtusifolia. Next base: position 179,999 of record MCJB01051941.1, read on the forward strand.
GAAGGATGGCTTCACCAGTTCATCAAATCTTTCTGATATATTGGAAGATACAGTTTCAAAAATATCAACTTCCCGTGGATTTCATGATTCTTCTTCTATTTGGTAGATCTGCGTGGATGTAAATATGGAAGGAATGTCCATGGCCAGCGAATAAACGCTTCCAAAAAGGCACGACATGGAGATCAGTGTTAGTGAGAAAGAGAAAAACTATTTTATGGCGAGTAATGTTTATGTCAAAGATACTAATGTTTATCCGGTATTTTTCAACTCTGCTCGTGTACGGTCGATTTTCTAAACCTATTTTCCTTTTTTAAGTCCAAGTATGACAATAAAATATTGATAGGTAAGTATTTGAAGTAACACATTCACAGTTTACTCCAAATATCATAGAGGGGGGAACTGGACGAGAATTAATTTTTGAAGCCTGATAAAAGACCAGTAAATTTCTACAGTAGAATGCCGGAATTGAAATAGAGTTAGTCGGCGTTTGGCCTATCTTGCATTTTTTCCTTTGTTAACTCATTCTCTTGAGTGATAAACTCTATAGAGGGCTCTATTCATATGTTAATTAGTCAAATTGCGCATGCTTATAGGCCTTGGTGCAACTCTGAATGTTGCCAAAACAACAAAGGGCTCAAGTGTAGCTGCTTTTGGATGGGGAATTGTAGGCCTTGCTGTGAGGCTTTCTATTGCTAATGACAATTCCTCCTGTCTATTTTAATATGCTATCTCTAAAATAAGTATTGAAGTACTAAATTGGTTGCATCCCATTTTAACAGGCTGCAGAAGGAACAAGAGTTGCAAGGGGTTCAAGAATTATTGGTGCTGATTGAATGCGAGCAGATTTGAACTAGGTAAAATATCCAAATTTGTGTGATCTTACTTGAACATTTTAATTTTCAATTTTTCTATCTATTGACCTATGTTTCTATCCTTAGTCATCCTCTTACCTAAAAGATAAAAGTACTCCTGTTCTTCTGCAGCAAAAAAAATTGGTGTGACATAATTTGTGAACCCTAAGGACTATAAAAAACCAGTTCAAGAGGTACTCATATATACTTATAAAAAAACTAGTTCAAGAGGTACTCATATATGCTTCTATATCCTGACGTATCAGTTTATATTAGCACAAAATTGAGTAAAAGTCTATCATCCCTTTCTAAATTTCTCAAATGTTTGATACATAATTGTTGAGATGACTAATGGCCGAGTGAAGGGTAAGTAAAGGAAGTATTTCGTTGTTTTAGATAGTGAGGACACTTCGTTCAATAATATATTTATTTCTGAAGGAACTAATTATGCAGGACAACACATAGTGATAGAAGTGATTAATTACATGAGTCTCTTTTTTAATCAAATTGCATCTTGCTTTTCTTAATGTTACCTTTTTAGTGGAGTAATGGACATATGGGCATAAAACCCCACTTAAAAGGCAGAAAAGTGCCTTTATAGCAGTCCTATTGCATAGCCATTAGGTGATGGAAGAGAGAATTAAAGAGTTGTGTGGTTCTGAATATGATGTTAGTCATCATGCAAAATGGATGTTTTAGCCTTTTGGGTCATTTTTATAGCAGGTTTTTGAATATTGAACTGTTTATGCAGCAACTTGATATAATAGGAAGTTGCACCTACTAAAGAGAAGTAGTGAAAAGTGATATATAATAAGAAAGGAGATCTCTAGATCTAAAATGTGGAACCCGACAATATGAGTAGTGGAACAATTACCAGCTGCGGTCTAAATTTATTGGATTATTTGGTAAAGAGAAACTTTAGTTAAAAAAACTTGGTTGTTACTAGGTATAGGGTAGACAGAGGATAGGTGGTGATTCATATCAGTAAAAGCACGAGAGAAATAAATAGAGTTGTGTACTGCAGTCAACTGAGTAGTAGCTAAGAGAGAAGAAGATATTAGAATTTTACCTAGAATGCGTTAGGTATAACCTCCTAAAGTGAGATTGCACTTCCAAATTGGAATGGCAAATTGACTTGGTAATTTTTTGCTTGGCCACATTCATGTTTCCGTTGTAATTCTTTTACCTTTTTGTTGTCTAATGAACTTGATGTTAACAAAGAAGTTATGGTGGATCAACAGAGAACATATCTTGGATTGACATAAAATGTAATTTCAGAATCATATAATTTTTTTTGTATTTTGTTATGGATTTTCCCTTAATTACATTGCATACCAGCCTCTCTTTTTTTAATTCAAAGGATGTACTTTGTTGATGATAAAAGAACAAAGTACACAAAACAGAGGACATCTGGCACCCTTCACCTACAGGGCTGGAACATTCTCCATCCCAAACAAGTATGTAGGATTTCAAAATAAGCTCAACTTTATGTAAAGGGGTACTATACATAAGATCCCTTCCCTATACATGTGTATAAATATATCAGGGGATATCAAAAAGGAATAGCCTATCCAAGTTTCTGTCCATTTGGAAGACATTCTGTAAATGTCTCCTTCTAAAAGAGGGGTGTTGTATTCTCCGCTTTAAGTAGTATTAATATGGAGGGTTGACTGTGAGAACAATGTTATTTATGCTTTTGTATAATTCCTGTAAAGATAAAATGCTTATTTGAATGACTAAACTAGTCACTGCTATAATACAATTATTGACATTTTGTTCTTTATCAAATTCTTACCTATATTTTTGTTGTTATTCAATGTTTAAGTTTTGAATTTTTCGTCAATATCTTCAAAGAAATAATATGTAATTTTTATGCCATATACCCATAGTTTTTTAAAAAGGTATTTTAATGATCAAATAGAATATAATAAAGTGTCAGGGAACACCTAATATAATGCAATATGTAAGAGTCGCCCGGAGGAAATACCGGAGTCGGAAAAGTAAGCAACAAAATAGTTGAACCAGCACTAAACATTCTGTAAGCTTACTATAAAAGTTCTTAAAAAGGTTTCACTGTTGATTGACATCCAGAGACACAAACAAACGAAATTTAATGAAATTTCTATCCCTTTCATCACTACTTTGGGTTTCACCATTCTCTCAATTTCATGATTGAGAGAATTCGGATGGGGATTATAAAGTATAGATAATATATCACCAAGGACTTAGGGTGTTTTCTGTTCATTCATCTTCTTTAACTTTTTCTTTGGTTTCCTTTGTTGCGCTCTCTGTCTTTTTCCTTTCTTATATATATATTTTTTGTTTTGCATTTAATACTAAATTTAAGAAGACAATAACTTATAATTTTGTGTTTGTTATCTCTGATTTTTGGATATCTTTTATACTATTTGCAGTAGCCCAATTGGATGTATATGGATTGTTCCCTGCTTCTCCATGACCTTACTTGACATTCCGAGGAAGCTACCATATGCCCACTGAAAATGGTGACTGAAAATGAGGTTAAAACTTGGGGTTGCAACTGAATAAACTCCAATCGTCCCTCAATTATAGTTACATTCTTTTTTGTTTTGGTACGTGCCTCGATATTCAATATCTATGGGAGCCATATTGATAGAAGTATGATGGTTATAGTTACTTCAGTAACATTATATATCGATAATAGATATTGAAGTCTTTTTTTTGTGTGTGTGAATTGTTTTTAGAATACATGGGTAGGAGAGTAATTTTTTTGTAATTAGTGAGATGTTTTCGACATTTGAATTTAGAAATACTTTGACTTTTATAATCTTAAACTCCTGATCCTTTGTTAGGTAAGTGTGTTAATTAGCTTTTTCATATGTTTTTTGTAATACAATGAATGGAGACTGTTACATAAAAAGTGAAATTGATTTATCTCACTGTACTACTGATCACATTTGAAGATGGGATAAAATGGGTGGCTTCCAAGTTGATGGAAAATAAGCTTGAGGTTTCATATAGTCAGATCCAATGCAGCGTAATTGTTCAAGTTTCTTGAAATACTAATTTCCAAGGTGAGGTAAACTTTACTTGCTAGCTATGCCTTTCTAAACTATAAATGTGATTTCATAATGTCTTTTCTCTCTATATCAACTGAGGATGGGCAGTTGAGTTGGTATGTACTGGTGAAACTATATAGTTTTCATGATGAACTCACATGGAAGAAGAGAGAAAATAAATCTAATTTTGTTTAATTTTTTATTGTTTTCGGCTTTTTCTCGAGCTTGGAGTTCTAAAAACTAAAATTAAGCCAAGAAAGCCTGTAATTTGTTTCTAGAAGAACGCCTCCAATGAAGGTCCATTGTACAGGCCATTCCCCTACTATTTTCCTCCTCAAAGAGTTTGATTTATATATTGAATTGTAGGAAAAGGAAAAATGTGCATCTTAACAAAAACTACGCTAAAAAGCTAACAGACTAAGTTAAGTATCTAGGGAAGGAATTTGTGTTTTTAGGGACATGATGGGCTTCTTCAAAGTCTATCACAAGGTAAGAGAGAACCATTTGGTTAAAGTGTTGCGATGACCATCTTCCCTTGCATATGTTCAAGGATTTAATGCATGCTTTCTTTGGAGGAACAAGCAAGAGGGATTAAAGTAGCACTTAATCTTATTCATATTTTGCACTCTAGGTATATTAGGGTAAGAACTTATTAGCCCCAAGTATGTATAAAAAATTATTAAATAAATTATATGTGATTACACATGCACCTCTGTTACTTAGTCGTTATTATAAATTCGTACTTTTACTTAATTAAATCACGTAATCATCGTAAGTTAAGTTAAATTTGAATCTCATTGCACATTACACAAGATCTTATGGTAATTTAGGATGGATACAATAATTTTTCCTACCTTAGTTGCCTTATTATCAACAACCGTGGATCAAATGGTTTAAATTTTACTATTCATCAAATTATAAAAATATGAGACGGTCAACAAAGTAAGATAATAATTTATTATAACTTTCTTATCAATGTTTTTCGCGCATCACACAGGTACTGTATTAGTGTATTACTAATGCAAGTATTAGTTATACAAACTATATGGTGTTATTATATGTATAACTAATACATAGCAAACCATGATATTAGCAATACAAGAATATGGAGGGTATTTTTGTAAATAACTAATTTTCTTGAAAATTATGTAATACATTTTAATTTTTAATACACCACACCGGACAGTAGATGAGAAATAATCTCTGCATAACTAACGTTTGCATTACTAACACATACATTACTAATCTCCGAATTACTAATACACCTTAATCAACACTATTCTCATATACCCTACCAAATGACCCCTAAATGTTTTATATTTCAAATAATAATAAGAATCTTGCCTCATAAGATAGGGTACGTGACCCTAATTTCAACTATCGGACCATTGATTTGTTTTAATTTAGACAATAGGTATTCATGTTAATTAGGAGTATTCGTGGGCTAATTCAAAAATTTGAGATTGTTAAAACCTTTTAAAGCTTTTGGATTAAAATTTTAAATAATGTAGATTTTGTTTTACCAAATGCAAATCAAATTAGCTGTCAAACTAAATTGCCTTATTGTCGAGATTTTGTTATGTACTTTAAGAGCAACCATGGATGCTTTGTTCATGTCACTTATTTATTCATCAAAAAATAGGAAAAATAAATTTTGATTTCCTTCTACATGTTCCTGGTAAATAATTATTCACTATATAATTTAGCTCATTTATACATCTCAATGCATAAGTCAAGGTGTTATATCAAATCTAAAGATATAAATTTGTTAACCATCTCAAAATTCCTTGCTACGTAACAAACTTTAATTAGAAAAAGGTCTGATTTGTCCCTCTATCATGATAAATTGTTTAAAGTTGTCCCTCGTTATACTATCGGACCATAAAACTCCCTACCGTCTTACTATCCTAACACATTTATCCTTAAGTGGACGGAGGAGACACGTGGCACTCATCCATGCCATTTTACATCTGGTATCATATTTAATTGACCCGATCCACTATAACCCATACCAAAACCTCATAACTCGTAAAATATAATACAAAATAGACCCCAACCCTAAGTTATACTCCTACAGCCGTTTCCATCAAAACCCTCTATGCTCTAAGCTCCATCAAGACTGCCCATTTCAACAAATTTCATCATAAATTCCTTTTATGTTAGTAGTGGTAAAAGTGGGTCAAATGTCGGAGTCTAGTGCTACATCAAAGAAGAGGTGCCATTGTGGAGATATTGCCAACCACTTCCGATTGACCACACCTCAAAATCCCGGAAGGAGATTCTATAAATGTGCTAAACTTGAAGTAAGTTAAAAAATTTCATGTGTTTAGTTCGTTAATTATTTGTACAAAAATTGAATTTTTATTCTTTGTAACCTAATTATTATTCATTATCATTAGAATGGGTCTTGTGGATATTGGGAATGACAAGACGAACCCTTTCCGGACCGAGTGTTGATAGAACTTAATAAATTACAATGTAACTGGATGCTGCTAATGTTACAATCAATATGTTGAAGCAATTGTTGGAGTCGTGCAAGTTAGAAATGGACAAATTGTTGGAAAAAATTGAAGATTTGGAGGCTGCAAAAAATGTTGAAGTGAACAAAGCAAGGGAAATCGAAGATAAAGTGGTTAAGATGAAGATGTTTATTTTGATTTCAGTTGCACTTTTTGTTGGATTTGTTGCGGCAATGTGGATGAAGTAAATTCTGTAAAAGAAAGATGGCATATGCTCCATATTTCAGTTTCTAGTTCTTGTAAGCTTAGAATTCTATCTACTGTTTTTTGTTGCTCCTGTACTGACTTTTGATGTTCTTAGCCATTGTAAAACAATGACATCAATTGTTAATGTATGTTCCAAGTACTAGTGTTTTGATGTTCTATCTATTGTGTTTTGATGCTCCTATCTACTGACTTGTACTAATTGCAATTGTTTAATTCCTTCACCAAAGCTGTAAATAAAACATGTTTTCTTCCAAATGCTTGAAGATACTTCGAAACATAGACACTTGAAGACAAATGCTTACAACATATAACTTACAACTTAGAGCTTAGAACTAACAAAGTACAATATTGAACTCCAATACGGAAAGTTACAACACATAAACAGTTAAATTAATATGGCATCTAATTTCAATAATTGCATCACCAAAAACATACACTTGTTCACAATAACTCCAGTAATTACATCACCAGAAACATACACCAAAAAACTATGATTACAGTAATTACATCACTGGATCATAATATGATATCCAATGACAACATTCAGAACTAATCATTAATCACAGAATACTAAATGGGAGATAATTGTCATTAAGTTTGCAGTAAATATATCTCACACACAACAAAAAAATTCCAGCTTTGTCTTTATTTTTTCTCCTTGATTTCAGCTTTCCAATTGTCTCTTGCCCTTGTTTTTCCAACTGATTTGCAGTTACAACAGCTTTTCCCTTCCACTATAATGTTTGGTGCTGAATATGGTAGATCTGTTGGCACACTAACACCAGTGTGATCACCAGTGAAATTGATTGACCTTATTCCAACTAGTATTTATACCTGTTGTCTCATCCCGAGCCTTTATAGTTACTTCTGATATAACTCTTGGCCTAAGCACATCATCTTCTTCATGTCTAACTCTTGGCCTAAGCATAACTCCAGGTTTAGGCATGAACCTAAGCCATTGTCCTGACTTGGTTGAGTGGCTTGAGGTGCTGAAAAGTTGATATCATTTTCAGCTTGAGGTGCTGAACTGTCCTGACTTGGTTTAGTTTCATGATTCTATCAAACAACTTGGCCTCTTCCTCTGCTGCTTTCCTTTTGATTTTGTTGCTTCAGGTACAGCAAGTGCTCAACTGGTGGCAGCTTGCTCAGTTCTTCCACTCTTATTTGCTTCTTTTCCTTTGGCTGCTATTAAAAACACAAGTTAGAAAATATGTTTAATTTCTAGAATTTAATGTTTTGAAGTTCAAATTGCGTAAAACAATTACCTAACCACAGGTCCTTGCATTATGATTTGTTTCTCCACATTTGCTACAAGTAATGATTCTTCCTTTTCTGGATTGTGACCACACTCCTTGTCTTTTAATTACCTCATTCTTCTGCCTATCTCTTAAGCTTAGGTCTGCCAGCCAACTTCACAAACTCTGGAGGCTCCATTGCCTGAGATGGTTCAATCTGCCAAAACTTTTCTCCCCTGACAGGCTGGATCTTGTGTCGACAAGTCAGCAGAAATGCCTCCTTGCTATACCACCAGTTGATTTCTGCCATTGGATCACCAGAGTCATGAAGTATAGCTCTAATAGCATGTGGACATGGGATTCCTGTAAGGTCCCATGACCTGCAAGTGCACTTCTTCACAGTCAAATTGACGCATTTCTTGTCAGATCCTTCTATAACTTCATAGCTATTTTGGCCATTTGCATTTACTTCATAGGGTGTTTGAGTAATCTGCAGATACTCATAGTGTAAGTCCATGCATGTTGGACTGAAATCATGTCTCCAACTCCTAACTTCTTATTTATGTTCTCTTAACAGGTTCATGGTCTTGATTCTGATGTCCTCTAGCATCTTGATTATAGGCTTATTCCTTCCATTCACAATCCACTTGTTGAAGGATTCAGTCAAGTTATTATCAACCGACTAATTCTTGCATATTGTGTCCATATATGTTCTACACCAGGCTTGAGGTGGGTACCTCAACAAAGCCTCTACATCATCCTTGTTCAAGTCCCCTAACTTTTCTAGGTGATCTTTGAAATCTTCTGCATATGTGCATCATGCAGACCACCATAAAAGCTCCTTATTTTTTCCAGTGTTGTACTGTTTGCACCAGTTAGACTCAATATGTCTAACATAATACCTGTGATGTGCCTGGGGAAGAACTGTTTTGACTGCATCAAATAGTCCCTACAATGGTTATCCAAAACATACAAAGCTGGTCAAAAACATATATCAAATAAAAAGTAAATAGAAGATTGAATTGAAGCAGACAGAATTGTTCAGAAACTTCACCTTTTGCATATATGACATGAAGGTGATTCTTTCCCCTTCCTTGAGGTCCAAAGAAGATTGAAGCAACTGCAGGAACCAATTTCAAGTATTTTTTGTCTCCTTATCAACAACTGCTCATGAAAAAGGGTAAAAAATGATTGTGTGAATCTTGTTCAATTGCCACTAACAATTGGCATTGGCTTTTCCCTTCAAAAAAATACCATCAAGACCAATAAAAGGTCTCAATCCTAGATTGAAACTCATCTTCGAAGCATGTAAACCCACATACATCCTCAAGAATCTTCTTCTCCCTTCTTCAAGTGCACTCTTTGAAAGGGTAACAACCACATCACTTCCAGGGTTACTTTCCCTCAATTCATTGGCATAAGCCTCAAGTTTATTGTACTCATCTGAAAAACTACCATCTAGTGACTCCAATACCATCCTCTTTGCCCTCTTGCACTTCCCATGACTAACATTTAGCTCAAAGATTATCTTCAAATCTAACATCATCTCTCTTACCTTATATTTAGGATTATCTTGTAACTTCTTCTTGAAATATTATGCAATGGTACTAAAATCAACAGTTTTGTTATCAAATGAAGTGCCACAATCATGTTCAGCATTTAAAGTCTTGATTTTAACCCCCACTAATCTTTTCTTTGATATTAAACAAACAAAGGGACAGCCAACAATATCACAACTATACCTAAGCCTTTCTATGTCACTCTTCTCCAATTTCAATCTTTTCTTGTTAGCAACTTCATACTCTTTCTAGCTTCCAGTATATCCTTAAAGGACAAACCTTTGTATAACTCTTTGTAGTCACTAAGTTTTTTAGTTATTTCCTTTTCTTTTATGCTTTAAGTGCTTCCAATTCTTCAGAATTGTATCCTTCAGAATCAGTACTAGAGTCAGATCCTACATCACTTAAGCTACAATCAGTACCAACATCATCCATAATTTTATTAGATTCTTTCTCATACTGTACAATATTGGGACTAGAGTAAATGGGGGGCTCACATTAATCTACACCACATAGGTTCACTACATTGAATTCATTGCATATTAACTTTTGTAAATGCCTGATACCATCATCCCTTTCAATCACATAAAATTTACCAAATGGGGCAGCAACTATAAGTTGTTGAACCCCTAAAAATCCTAGCTCATTTGTGAATTCATTCACTATGTCTATGTGTGAAAATAAGTCGGAGTTATTACCTGTCCAAGTCTTCACCAATTTTCCTGTGTAGACAACTTTAGGCTCAGTAACCCAATCAGCATCGTAATTGAATATTAAGTCGACTAGCACCATTTCCAATAACCTAGCAAATACAGCAAAAAAAAAAAAAACACTTAAAACATAAATAAATAATGTAAAAGTCAGAAGTGGGAAAAAAATAATTAAAGCCAAAAGAAAAAATTTTATGACAAGAGGTCCTCCCTCTTAAAGAAAAATCCAAAATACTCGAATATTTTAATCAGATGGCCACACAATTGGGGAATATTTTTGTTAATAAACAATAAAAAAATACAAAATTTTCAGACAACACAACTATATTTTATTAATAAAGAAAAAAAATCTCACATAACCTCACAAAATCCCACAAAATAAAGAAGCCTAGACATCATCATACCCAACAATAAATAAACAATAAAACCTAAACCATGCATGCAAACACTAGAAACAGACAAGAAATAAGAATATTTAACTGAAATTGTAGAAACTTAAGTTGGATGTAGATGAAACCCAGGAAATCAAAACCCTAGAATAAAAACCCTAAAAAATAAAAATATACTAAAAAGATGAAATACTAAGAAGAGAGAGGTTAGAGAGTTCTTGAGAGTGAAAGACAAAGAATAAAAAATGAATGAAATGGGTTTATTTTGTGTTATATTTTACGGGTTATGAAGTTTGGGTATGTAGTATCGTGGATCGAGTCGATTAAATATGATACTAGATGTAAAAACGGCACGGATGAGTGTCACATGTCCCCTCCATTTACTTAAGGATAAATGTACTAGGATAATAAGATGAGAAGGAATTTTAAAAGTATAAGGGATGATAATTTTAAATAATTTATCATAGTAAAAAGACAGATAGACCTTTTCCGAACTTTAATAGGCCAATCTACACAATTTTCAGAACTCAGGAGGTTTTGGCCTTTGGGGTCTATGCAACATGTTACTACGTCAAATAATTCTTTACATTT
>MCJB01051941.1:191134-205830 GCA_002018475.1 Nicotiana obtusifolia
AAAAAAAAAAAAACAAAAGAGACGCAAAACCTCTCTGCAACAAAAAAAGGATTACATAGTCACTGCAAAGTCCGTTGGCGGCAGAAGAAAAACCTGTGAAAATGGGGAAGAACGGGAAGAAGCGAAGCCACCAACAGAATCGCAGAGATAGAGCTTACTATCTTGAAGAGGAAGAGCAAGAATACCCAGCTGTCCCACCTACTGAGTCCCCTGATGCAGAAGAAGAACAAGAAGATGACAACCCAGAAATTGAAAAAGATAGTCAAGATGATCTCAGTGTTTCAACCAGTGATATCCCTTCAAAGTTTTCTCTATATCAACAATCCGTGCAGGCAAGAAACACCCATTTGTCAAAGTCTCCTCTTTTTCTTGCTTACTATAGTAGTAGTAATTATGGTAGCTATTTGGAAAAAGTGGAGTAATCTTAGTGTATCTTTTTTAATGGTGCAGTCACCAAAAGGGGACATAAGTTATCTGCAGAAATTCTTCTTGATGTACGTAGGTGGGAGGGTGCCTCTCCATTTCCAGGAAGATTTCTGCGGCACTGCTCTTTTGAGGTACGCACTTTCTTCTCATTGAGGGTAAATTTGGTAAAATAAAAAGTTTAAAGTTGAATTATTTCAATCATAGGAATGTCTCATTATTTTTGGAACGGACTAATAAGGAAAGTGTGTCATCTAAATTGAAAAATGGGAGTATACTTCTTAATTATTTCTTTCAAGCTTTAGAGTTAAGATTACTCCTCAAGTTGTATCTCAGATTGGTCTCACTTGCTGAACCTACGATAGTTTTATACTTAGCATCAAGACTAAAAATGTAGTTTAGTGGGATCGACTACTAGATATAAATTAGCCTAGTCTCGATGCATTCTGTTTGCCAGTTTGTGAACTGTTTTTTTTCAACACTTATCTGATGCTGATAGATTAATGCATAGTTTCACCAATCAAAAAAAGATTAATGCATAGTTTCAACTCATTCCCTTTGCAACTTCATCAGCTAACTCAACTGTTGTTTTGTAACACCACCTCTCCTGATGCATTTGGCAGTACTGAATGGCTCTGCAGTGATACTAGGCGCACGGCTATAGGATTAGATTTGGACGTTGAGGCACTTGATTGGTGCACGGAGAACAATGTGAACAAAGTTGGTGCTGATGTCTCTTCCAGAATATTCCTATTTCATGGTAATGTGTTGCAACCTCTTGAGGCCAAATTGGTTAATGCCGCTACTCAAAATCTCATGCATAATATAACATTAGGAGATAGTGAAGATGGTTCTCCTGATTACAAATTGATGAAGGATTTTCAATTTCCTGCAAGGGATATAGTTTGTGCTTTTAACTACAGTTGTTGTTGCCTTCATACTCGCCAAGAACTAGTTTCATACTTCAAACATGCCTTAAGTGCTCTGAATAAGAAGGGTGGTATATTTGTGATGGATCTGTACGGAGGCACATCAGCAGAGCAAGAGCTGAGGATGCAGAGAAGATTTCCTAACTTCACAGTATGTCTATCCAAACTAAAAGAGATCCTTTATCTTCTACCATTTGAATTACATGTACTATTATCTGGATCTTTCTTACCGTGTTCTTAGTTATTCAATATCAGCATTTAATTTCTTTGCTGTCACTTCCTTTTCAGGACCATTTTGAACACTGATATAATAAAAAAATTTCAATATGGACATGACAATTGTTGTTGGGCTGTACCTGCTAATCTTCACCGTTTAAGGCTTTAAAAGTTCATTTCTTCGAAGACACATTTTAGTCAAATTGGTAACAGAGTCAACAATTCCAAAAAGAAGACGTACTTCAGCTCTATCATCCTCTACTGCTATCACCAACTCTTCCCCCCAACTATGCAACCCTTCAGCTCTTACTCTGTTGCCTTACCTTTCCTCCAAATTTTACAACTTCTTCAATTAACACTAGCTAGCCATGCTGAACTTATATCTACGTTTTTAATAGAGGAATAATTATAAAACACGTATAACGTTTCCTGTAAAGGAAATTTAGTATCATATCTTTTCACAGAAAATGAATTTGTGTAATCTTAGTTGGGCTGTAAATTATACTTTAGTTTAAGGTAAAGACCATATATGAAATAAATGAGTTATGTCTTAGTTACTTTGTTTTGGATCCGGTCTAACAAAAACTTTATGCTACATTTCTTTGATGTCCCCGTTATGTCAAATAATTCTTTAAATACATGACAGACAAGAAAAAGATAATGTGAAGTAGGTTTTGATCAAGAAAATTAGGTCTTGTTAAGGGGATGATTATTTGGTTGATAAAATGGCACACGCCTTAGGGCATGGCTCCAAGATGGTGACTTTTATCATGTATATCTAAATATATGTCAGTACATAAAGACAGATTATAGTGGCACTTATTGAAGGATTTTATGTCATTGATTGAGTATTCAGCTTGAGCATTTTCACTTTTTCCCTTTTGGGGTATGGGAGTAAGAGCCATCAGAAGGCTGGAAGAACTGTTGAATTCTATTTGATTTGATTAGGCTGTTTTTGCCATTAGCTGAAGTGGCTTATTAGAAATTTGAGGTTGACTTAGTGATTAGACAAAACTGAACCAAAAATCGCAGAACTTGGACAAAAATGCAAAGAGCCATGTTGAAACAGATGACTTGATAATCTTCTAAACATATTCCTATGCCTTGTATCTTAGTGATAAAACTGTTATTATCTCTGTCATCTTATCTCACAGCTGAATTCACCTCGGTAGACATTGTACCTTAATTCATGTTACCATGGTTATGTGTTTCAATTTACATCGAAATGCTCTAAATGTCTTACTGCTTGTTGACAACCGTCCTAGTATATAAATTGCAACTGGTCATGGAATGGGGTCAGGTGGGATATCCTTACTACTGTTGCTGTAGTGAGCTAGGGGTTAGTTCCTTTAATTAATTGCTTCAGTTGGAAAGAACATGCAAGGAGGCTTTTGTAGCGAAATGCTAGCTTTAGGTTTCTTTTTGGCATACTTTGATATGTATGAAGCATCTGGATGAATGATATTTCTTAGAAAATTTTGGTGGTAAGCCATAACCTGGTCTGAGGGCTTAACATCCTATGTAATAATTCTGCTATGTGTAAGAATTGTTACTTCCAAACAACTTGTGGGTCAAAGAAGAAAAAAAGGATCTTGGAACATCGTCTTTACTCTGTTTGTCAAATGACTGAATTGTAAAGTCTGCTATCTATTTCACAGTATGTTTGGGAGCAAGCTGAATTTGACATCATTAAACGGAAAACGAGGATCAGCCTTCATTTTAATCTGCACAAACCGCAAAGGAAAATTCGCCATGCATTTTCCTATAGCTGGAGACTGTAAGTCACTTCCCCCTCTATCATATAGAAAAGGTTGCTTCCTCCATTCTATTCTGGCAGTAGTCCTTTTTCTATCGCTGCTGTTCATCTAATACTGTGACATGTGTTTCTTGTTTTTTCTTGTGTATAGGTGGTCATTGCCTGAGATCAAAGATTGTTTGGAAGAGGCTGGATTTCAGTCGGTCCACTTTTGGATCCGACATATGCCTGACAGTGAAGAAATTAAAAGCACATATGGGCTTACTGCTGGACGAGACATAAAGTATGAAGAGGTTACAAGTTTTCAACAACAAGATTCTTGGAACGCTTACATTGTAGGTGTTGCTTAGCTTTCTATCTCTGCCTTGTTTTCATGTAAGTCTTCCTAGGTAACAAGTTATTTTACGTTTCTTGGGAATCTAGATCGTAACATATGAAGCAATTAGCAGGTTGACATAGAAGTGCTTGAAAACAAGACACTAAACTATGATGTAATTTAAATTTCTTGTGTTCTTTGGATACATTTGAATGCACAAAAAAATTTGTACCCTCATCTATAAGTTTCCTTAATTCAGGTAAGCCCTGGCAATCTTTGGATATAGTGTATCCAGCTCTTGATTGAATAGGCTTATAATCTCCTTAGAATTATAAAGACTTCAACTTTACTCAGATAACTAGATAGCGAGGCCTCAACATCATAGGGGAGCAAGTGCATGACTTTAAATGTAATTGAAGGCTTCTTTTGAGAGAAAGGAATAACAACGAGTGGCTAGGAGGTGCCCATATTCACTCCATATGGTCTTTGTTGATTAACTTGATTCCAGAGTGATGAACTAGGTCAAGCTGGTTTTGATTCTCAGATGAATACTGCCTATTCGGACAGGAAATCGTATACTATTGAATAGAGGGTACTTTGCCTCTATAAAGGATACAAATACATTGTAATATATTAATTGATACATGGATAGCATACTCAATTTGACCACACAGACCAAATGACTGAAATTATTTAACGCAAAAGTACCATGTCAACTTGTATACAAAATTTACTAAGTGGATACACTTCCTCTTCAGGTTTTATGGTTCAGTTCAAAGCGTCATTTATTTATTTTTGAATCAAGTGAAAACGAAATTCTTTGGAATGTGCGCAAGCTGGTTTGGAGACCACCATTATTTAAATAAATAAAAAAAGAGATTCAATAAAGTTGATCGCTTGTACTTATTTCATGAAGTTGACTACTCATCGAGCCTAGATGACTTGACGTTGTTTTATATACTTCATCTGTTCACTTTACTTGTCCACTATACTAAATCAAGAGAATGACATTTTCTTTTTCAATTTTATCCTTATCATTAACTACTCATTCCCCGTATTATTTCTCAAGACTTTTTGAAATGCTATTATTATTATGGGTATTATAGTAAAATACATATTTCATTTTTTTTCTTAAAGGAAGTGCAAAATCAAAAGTGAACAACTAAAAATGAACGGATGGAGTAATTACTAACATCAAATTGCTTATCAATTCAACTCAACCTTAGCTTCACTAATTTGTAGACACCAAAGATGTGATGAAGCATGGTCATTTGAACGTGATTTTATCAAATCAAACTATATCTAAATATCTAGTTGTCAAATTGCTTGAAGTTCTAATTCAAAGTTTAGAAGATTTCTAAGTTTGAAAAGAAATTCGGCATTTTCATCACTTGTGGATTTCTGAAATGATTTCTAAGAATCTAAAGATGGATGGACTTTAAAAAGGCAGCACATGAGCCAAACCTTTAAGGTTTATGTTCAAAAGTTTGAAGCTACCTTGTATCATCATCCAACGGTAACTAACTGCGTCTTTTTCAAATATTTGGTCAGATATTCTTCAATGATAAAACATGATGGTTTCAACCTGGAGAAATTTTGACTGCATCATTGCAGTAATCATCCATTTTTGTCCCTTTGGTCCAAAGGCGTGCATTTGCATGATAAGAAAGGATGTGAAATTACCATTAGATTCCTGCTGGCCTGCTGGCCTGCTGGCTGCTTCTCCCGAAAAACAAAAAACAAAAAAGAAAAGAAAAAGAAAGAAACAAAGAGCACGCTTGATAAAAGTTAAAATGAAAACAAAAAATTTTATTTTGTGTTTTGGATGAGCTTGGAACTTTAAAAAAGGACCATTAACCCTTTTTTGGAGGTCAACTCAAAAATTCAAAACTTCAAACAAACGTTTATACTTCAATCTGACTATTCCCGCCGTTCACTTTTACTTGTCCACTATTGACTTTACGCACCCCTTAAGAAATAATAAATAAAATACATAATTTATCATGATACTCATATTAATTGATGTATAATCTTAATGAATTTAAAAGTTAATTTAAAATGAATAATTAATACTAAAGGCAAAACAGAAAAAATAATAGAAAAGGTGACAAGTAAAGTGAATGGATATAGTATATATTAAGTTGAGTTGGCTCGAATTCAAATAAAAATATACAGTACTACTACTATTACTATATCACAAACATATACCTATGACGCGTTTTATTCCCGACTCGCGAGTTAACTTTTTGAGTGTCAAAAGTGTTATACATTACATTAAGTGAACTTTTTCTTCCTTACAAATGAATGTCAAAAGTTGCCTAAATTGGAAGTTATAGTTAGTAATCTTAAGTAGAGCAGTCAGCAAAGTAAATGAGTGGACCTCGGGCATATAAAAAATGATCTCCATTCATAGCCAATGGGTCTAAGTGGATTAACGAATGATTCGGAGCGACGACGTTATTTTCACCATCGGAATTTGTTTTAAAATTTTGCTGTTTAACATAATAAAAAGTTACTTCATTGTACTATTATAATATGTGCCAAAACTCAGACGTATTGAAGGTAAAAAATAATTCTATTTTTCAAACAAAATTATAGGGGTCACCGGAATTAAAGTTGAACTTTTACCTTGCTATATCATCTAATTAGGGAAATTTACTTTTAACGGGTCAATTGATTTTGTGGCTTTTTAATTTATTTTTAATTTTACGATCCTATTTTTTTTTTTTTTTTTTTACACATGAGAAATTTAATTTTACACATAAGAGATTTGTCTTTTACACCTAACATATTTAAAAGGATTATTTTCTTAATTTTAAAATTGTAAAAGGGTATGATGTATAAATAACATTACTTTTAACACACACAATCGAAGAGCTGTTCTTCTAATTTCTAATGAGTTTTTATAGATGTCTTTTTTTATAGCGTATGACATGTTTGAAATTTATTAAACTAGACTAAAAGCAATGTATGGCATTTATTAGCTTAGGAAATATGAACTTTTATCATTTAATTTGAAATGCAGGGACTATATACGTCATTTTGAACTAAATTAGATCCATCACGTCACAAAACTGAAAATTTGCGCTTCAACTTGAGATCAACGATAAGTTATTATTCTGCAAACTTCGACTTAGCAAAAATGTTGCAACATTCACTTGATTTTTTTTATATTTGATTTAAATTTAAATTCATGAACAATAGATCACGAATTCGTCTTTCCATCTTGTTCAGAGTGTACATCTATTAACAACATTCTCTCTTTTTTAGATGTTTTTCAATAGTATAATATTCAAAAGTAGGAAAAAAATGCACTAAGCAAGGTACGGTAAATCTTGTCTTTTCTTGATAGTCCATACTCCATCCCAACAAAAAGGTTGTCACCACTCACCAATAATCACAAGCACATGATGATCATCCCAATTTGCAATCTAATTTTAACAGGAAACATGGATAATCATCCCAACCATGTGATAAAACATAACTAATATGACCTGTTTGCTTATGGGTTGTGTTTTGAAAAAAAATTGAATGCTTGTTCCTTTAAAGATACATAATTTATAGAAGAATAAGTAAAATATGTAGGCATATTAATTTAGCCTGTTTTGGCCAAGTTTCTCCGAGGCAAAAAAAAAAAAAAAAATTCAAAGTTAAAGTATTTTGGCCAAGTTTTTAAGAGAAGATGTCACGACCCTAACCCCGAACCCGATCGTGATGGCGCCTCTCGTGAAGACTGTTAGAATAAATGAACAACGCTAGAGGGGGGGTGAATAGCGTTTTGCGGAACTTTGTCTAATTTTCGCAATCAAGATATACAATTTAAATATAAGTGCGAAAATAAGATAGCAAGAATATATATATTGCAGAAATGTAAAGAGAGAGCGTACGCCAAGATGTATAGTGGTTCACTACAACGTGTAGCTAGTCCACTCCTCAAGATCACACTTGAGATTTTCACTATCACTTGTCAAGCTTACGGGTGCTTAACAAACCGTTACAACCACAAAACTTGATCACACAAGCTTTGCAAATGTTAGACTTGCGGGTGCCTAACCAACCGTTCCACAAAGACTTGATCACACAAGCTTTGCAATGTTAGACTTGCGGGTGCCTAACCAACCGTTACAATCACGAACACTTGACTCACACAAGTTCCGTGAACAACAAGGAAGACACTCTTCCTAACAACAAGGGACAACTTCCCTTAAGTGTATGACAACACTATTTTTCACTAGAATTACAACTCTCTTAAGAGTAGATGAAGTGAAGAAAATTATAGCACAAGAACACAACTTTAGCCTTCAAGAAAATAGCTCAATATAGCTCAAATACTTAAGAAAACTTGAAGCAATATAATCTTATGATTTGGAAGAAGTGTTGTGTTCAAATGAGGTTTATGAGGGTGTATTTATAGCCCCAAAACCTCATATGTCCGTTGGGGGTCTTGCAAAACCAATTCAAAGTTCAAACAAGACTTTTGAGCAATTTCAAATTTCTGCCCGTTTGCCAACGGATTTACCCAGACATCGATGTCTGAATTAAGGCAGACATCGATGTCTTACACATTCTGGAAATTGCTACAGTAAACATCACTTGATGCTACAGTACTGTTGCTACAGTGACATTGCTACAGTAACGTCGATGTATGGCTCTTTCCGTAAAATTTCCAGCACAAATTTTGATTAACAATTTTATTGTTTTGTAAAATCAATTGTTTTGAAAATGTTTTAATTTGTGTTTGAAATCGTTTTAAAACTTTAAGCCAAGTTATTAAAGACGATAAATAAATCAAACACATTAAAACTCAAAATAACATTAAGACTAAATGACAACTTCATTTGTCTTCAATCTTTTTGCTTCATCGACTTGTTCCATGCATCGACTCCTAGTTTCTTGAAAGCTCGACTTGTACTCTAACAAAGTCCATAGCAATCTCAGTAGTTTGTCCATGATGGTTTGTCGATTATCAAAACCTATAACAAGACACAAAGTCATTAGTTAAGGTTACATAAATAAGAATGCATTTTCCAACAAAGACAAGGTCAGCCAATTCAAACAAAAATTCATTTTAAGCAGTCAATTAACATGAAGATAATATAAGCATGATTTAATAGCAATAATTCGCGGAATGTAGCTAACCATAATAGAAACCATCCCGACACAGTCCAAACCGGGGTGTCACAAGTCATGAACAACTATGGATCCTGATACAAGTCTACTAAATATAATATCTGGCACAACTGTTTGAAGAGCATGGGAACAACAAGATAAGAGAGATACGGGGCTGCGGACGCCAATAGCTACCTCGTAGTCTCTGAATCACCGCCCGGACGGGAGGAGTCAGCACTCCGGAGCGAAACCAACAACGCCTGAATCTGCACACATGGTGTATGGAGTAATGTGAGTACACCGAGTCAGTGAGTAATAAATATAAATAATGACTGAAAGTAAGAAAGCATGTAAAGCACAAGGCATTCTATAATGAAGCATTAAAACATCATTTGAAAACAGTAAATCAGTGAGAAATCAAGTAAAATCTCCTTTCAACAGGTAAAACATGTAATTTTTTTCAGGTAATTAATGTGAAGTAAAACAAATAGAAGATAGCCCCTCGGTCTCAGTATCAACAAATCCACACCTCGGGTAATATCACAGAACAGTACCAGCCCCTCGGGCTCAAATTTTAGAACAATACCAGCCCCTCGGGCTATCACATGGAACAGTATCAGCCCCTCGGGCTATCACATAGTACAATATCAACCCCTCGGGCTATATCTCACATCACAATGGGTACCCGCACTCACTGGGGGTGTACAGACTTCAGGAGGGGCCCCTTACGGCCTAAGCGCAATATCAAGCCACCTCGTGGCATATATAAAGTATCTCAGGCCCTCGGCCTCATATCACTCAATATATCCTCACATCTGGCCCTCAGCCGCACTCAGTCATAAAAATCATCACAAGCCCCTCGGGCATAGTAAAATAGTAGTTCTCAGTCCAAAAATATTATTAAAATATTATTTAAGTCTCAAAACTGAGTGAAAGTAGCTGAGTTGTAAAACAGTCGAAAACAGCATGACTGAGTTCAAGTAACAAGTCAAAATAGTAAGGAAACAGTGATAAAAATCCCCGAAGGGTTCAAATAATTGGCAAGAAGCCCAAATATGGCAATCAGCCCAAATCATGATGATAACAAATAAGTTTAAGTCAAATACGCGGTAAAAATCATCAATCGGGACGGACCAAGTCACGATCCCCAGTACTAAACGACCCCACGCTCATCATCGAGCGCGTATCTCACCTCAATATAGCACTATGATGTACAATCCGGGGTTTCAAACCCTCAGAACATCATTTACAATCACTACTCACCTAGAACCGGCTAAATCCCTAGCCCGCGACGCCTTTGCCCCTCGATTTGGCCTCCACGCGCGTCGAATCTACCCAAAATCAGAACGAATACGTCACAATATACTGAAGGGACAAAGCCCAAGCGAAAACAATCGAAAAATACCAAAAAATTCCGAAATTAGCAAAACCATAACCCCGGGCCCACTTCTCGAAGCTCAAAATTTTTTACATCAACGGGTTCCTTATCTCCCAACGAGTTCAACCATACAAAAGTTATCGAATTCCGATATCGGATCGCCCTCCAAATTTTAAATCTAAACTTAAGGATTTTCGCAATTTTTTCAACTTAAATCACCAATTAAATACTAAAAATAGCGATATACTGGGGTAATTTGACCAAAATTGAGTTAAGAACACTTACCCCGATGTTTCCCTTGAAAATCTCCCGAAAGTCGCCTCAAAATTCGCTTCAATCCGAGCTCTATAGCTCCAAATATGTTAAAATAGCCGAAACCCCCATTTTAAGAATTTGCCCAAGCAAGTCTCACATGGACATGTTTTCGAGGCTGATTTTGCTGTGATTTAAGGGCGTTTTGGAGATGTTTAAGATGGTAACGACAGTGGATTTTTACATAGCCAACGGTTATTGGTTTCTATTTATAGAGGGTCAAAAATGGGGACAAAACTCCCCCTTTCAGGTTTAATATGCGACCGCATTTCGGTCGCATAACAGACATGCGGTCCGCATTTTTGATATGGCCATCGCAGATTGTAACCCTAGCCTTCACCGCATTCAGTGTGAGGTATGATTTGCTGTCCGCATTGTAGAAATGCGACCGCATATGAGACCGTTTTTGACATTGATCTTTGCACAGAAATCTGTCTTGGTCTGCGATCTCAGTGTGAGATATGCGGCTCGCATTGTAGAAATGCGACCGCATATGAGACCGCATTTCTGACGTCGATCTTTGCCTAGAAATCTGTCTTGGTCTTCGATCTCAGTGTGAGATATGCGGCTCGCATTGTAGAAATGCGACCACATATGAGACCGCATTTCTAACGTCGATCCTTGCCCAGAAATCTGTCTTGGTCTGCGATCTCAGTGTGAGATATGCGGCTCGCATTGTAGAAATGCGACCGCATATGAGACCACATTTCTGACGTCGATCTTTGCCCAAAAATCTGTCTTGGTCTGCGATCTCAGTGTAAGATATGCTGTTCGCATATGGGTTTTGCGATAGCATAACCTGCTTTGCGATGCCTTTTTGCTCTTTTACATAATTACAAAAAGGAAATTGCGTTTAAAACAAGCAAAAATCTAAGCAATTAGTATTAAATGTGCTTCTCCAGCACAACAGGTCGTCACAGAAGAAAAATACTTTTAAGCAGAAGCTGTTTTTGAGAAATTGAGAAAAGAGTTTCTTCGCAAAAGTACTTTTGAGAAAAGATACTAAGAGCCCGTTTGGCCAAGCTGCCAAAAACTGCTTATTTTAATAAATACTTTTTGTCAAAAGTACTTTAAAAAAAATAGTTTGTGTTTGACCATTTCATTTAAGAAGTACTTTTTTTGCAACATTTGGTAAATAAATTGTGTTTGGTCAATCTTTCTAAAACGTGCTTTGAGTGTCAAATTACCAAAAAGAATAGTATCACGGTCTTATAATTACTTAAAAAGAAAAATGAACTTAAATATTTATTGTAAGAGACTTTTATTATTTTTTATTTAATTAAATTATAAAATATAAAGTAAACATGCATATTAAAGATTTAAATCAATATAACATATATAGTTATATCAAAGCATATAATATTATCTAGTATAATTACTTATTGTCATCATTCAGTATGGATTAGAAGTCTATTCCACAAATTACTATATATTGATAATTCAATATGAAATAATAAGCAAAGTCACTCACACATGATAATATTTCTCAACAATTTTATCTCTAATTCAATCACACAACGCCTTCATATTAGTAGAATACTTGCCTTGCATTTCTAAAGGAATACCAGAAGGCCCATCTCCTTCCTGAATCTCTCTGTAGTAATGTCTTCATTAACATAATAGTTGAATTCCTTATCCGTAAAAGAATGTCGTCAGATGAAATTATGTATAGCCATAGTAGTTGTAACAAGATGATTCTGAGTGTCAAACTTGAAAATGGCATTGAGCATAAAATAGAAATAATTTTAAATATATATAAAAAATATTATTTTCATAAAAAGAATAGTTAAGTATGTTCAAATTCAAATTAAAAAGAATAACTAATTATTAACAACACATAATATATAATTTAATTTTTAAAAATTTAAATTCAAAAAGAAACTAATTATTACCTAACCTAACTAACTTTGTCCTAAATTGTCAAGTGACCCATTGTGAGACTGTCATTTGGCTTAACGTGGAGGCTTTTTCTTCTTCTTTTAATAATATATAGAATATGCGATGCAATTGTAAATTTATTACCCATTCGTAGGTGATTTCACAAATTAGATTTGAAAATTATTTTAAAGATTCGGGAATTAATAGCCTATAAAAGAAATTATAAAAAATTATTTGTAGAAAGAGAATTGATAATCCAAAGAAGGATATAGATAATTTGCTTTAATGTAAACAAAGAAGAAGATAATTTGAAAAATTATGAGACATTACACAAAGAAAAAATAAAAAACAAGAAAAGTCAAAAAGAATTTGGAAAGTTACATTATATTCATATATATGTTATCTCTAATTTTAAAAGAATGAACTAAAAACAAAAAAAGAAAAGAAAAAGCTTAAATTAGTAAGAGATAATTTGAAAAATATAAATTTATGGTGAGGATAGTTTTGTCTTCAATAAATTAATTTTCTGCTTCTGCTTCTGCTTCTTGGAAGAAGCTAGAATTTTCTGCTTCTTTTCAAAAGCAGAAAAACTACTTCTGCTGCTGGCAAAAATTACTTCTGCAACTAGGCCAAACAACTTAAATTTTTTAAAAAGTACTTTTGGAGGAAAAAAGTACTTTTAACCTCTCAGAAGCTTGGCCAAACATGCTCTTAGGATTACCTTTTTAAAGTTTGGTCAAATATTAATAGTTATTCAAAAGTATTTTTCAAATTGATTAGCCAAATACAAACTACTTCTTACAAAAAAATCTGTTCAAAAAGCACTTGAAAAAAATACTTTTCAAAATAAGTTAATTTTGAAAGTTTGGCCACACAGGCTAATCAGAGAAAAAACTTAGGTTACAGTAGTAAACAAAATTAGTATCTGGATAATGAAAAAGTTTATATAGGATACAAGGGTTAATACTAAAAGACAGTACTAATTGAGGGGAAAGAAAAAAGGAACTACATATTAGGAAACACTGCTAAGATCCTGAGCTGAATTCCTTGGTCTTTGGTGTGCCTACAATTTCCTAAATGGGGGAAAATTAAATTTATATATTCCTGTTTTTAATTTCATGCATTGGAAAGAAACAAGCAGTTGATTATGACGGCAAATCCGGGCACAACATGGACACCCCCAACTTGCCGTCTTCAATTTTTAATTTTTATATTCATTGGCTTTTCCTTGACAAGATGGTAATAGTTTGTCATATCTGGCCATATACCTGAAATTGAGAGGTTGTAGAATAATATCAACCATTAGATATTAGATAGATCTGTATGTATAGTTAAATTATAAAAACTTCAGGTAACAAGTTGTGGCGCAAGTAACATCGATTTATTTGTAGTTCGATATGAATGGTTTGAAGTGGTAAAAGTTGTATGTTCTAATTCTTGTTTCAAACTGATACTCCCCCTTCATAGTCACTTTAGCTCAAAAACATTATTTAAAAATAATTATCACTTTAGCAATTCAAGACTAATAGTAGTTCTTTTTAATAATATAAAATTCTTAAAAAGCATTTAATGAGGTAAGTTTTGATAAACTATATTTTGTATTTATTATCTTTTAATGGGCGTAAAAAAAAAGCTAAATTGACACGGAGACAATGTTTATTTATTAGTATTAACTTTTAATTAGTGTTGGGCTATTATATATGTGTGTATGTTTTAAATAAAACATTATTTACTCATATATTTAGTGATGAATACATTTAGAGAAATGGTGTGAGATGAGACACCAAAGGCCGTCTCCGCCGATGAAAACAAGACTTCTAATTCTCAATCTCTGTTATTATCGTAATTGTTTTTTAAGTGACACTTTTTGATGGAATATGAAGTTTTATATTAATTTGTCATGCATATTATATTATTAATAAGAATAGATAAAGAGAATATTAAAGCAATAATTAAAGAGTTTGATAGAAAAATATCACATCATAGTTTAAAGCTTTACATTTTTATTAATCACAAGATTTGATTATTAAAAGGTTCTCCGTTGAAATGCACAGAATAACATTATAGGAGTAATAGAATAGGGGGAAACATTTTCAGAGGTCTCGAAATGAAAACAATATTCTATTGGACGAGTAGTTGAATTAAAAGCTTGTGAACAAATTGTGCCTCTCCACAAACTGCCTCATTCTCATTCCTCTAAAAGTGAAACTAAAATTAATTGACAAATTTAAAAGTTAAAACCCCTGAAACCCATGACACTTGTAATTAACACCCAAACCCCATGGTTACTGAAGTTCAGTTTCCAAAATATATCAGCATCTTCTTGCCTACTTCCCCCTCAGCTCACTCCTCCACTTTTTAGGGTTCTCCCCCCCCCCC
>MCJB01051941.1:208633-224486 GCA_002018475.1 Nicotiana obtusifolia
AAAAAAAAAGAAAAAAGAAAAAAATACCCCAACCGCAGAAGGAAAAAAGAAAGGATGTAAGCACAAGAAAGAAGAGAATGCTCTCACAAGCTATGTTGCGCGGACTCCAAAATGCTGCCGCACCCGTGTCGGATCCTTAAAAAATACATTACTTTTGGAGAATCCGATACGCACCAGGCATTTTCGGAGAGTCCGAGCAATATAGCTCACAAGAGCCTCCTTGAGTAGCAACATAAGGCACGAAAGGGTTTTACTTGTATCCTTGTTTTTATATGTAGTTGCTCTTTCCATTTAAGTTATTTCTCCTTCAAACAGGTTTTGTCAGCCTTGAAAGCATTGAGATACAGGTACCCTGTTCACATTCCTACATAATTGACTCTATTATTTTGCAGGCAAGCTACATTGTGGCTTTCCATCTTTTCAAGCCAGCCATCTAGAGATGGTTCTCCTCTTTAAATCAGTCTTTTAGTCTTAAGTAAATAAAAAGTTAGCAGCAATGAATTTGACATGGGCAAATTTGAAGCAAAGAAACATGCTACATCCTGCACACTAAACACTTTAAGTAATTTGTGCAGCTTCACCACAAGAACTTTAACAGATACACATCCTCTTGAAAGTATGACACCAAACATAGCCAAATAAAGCAGTTAGCATACTTTAATTAAAGAAAGCTACTAAAATCCCTTTTGAAGTCTGATAAGCGGATGCAAAATATCTATGTACACACCATTCTTGTTAACAATTTCTTTTCTATCCTTTTGCATTTTTTCCTGAAGGCTCAGGATTGGTTGTATCGTACTCTACGTCCTGTTCCTCAACTTCATTGTCACCAGGAATCATGAACCAATTCAGAATATTTCAACCATAAGACAGCTTGTCTTTAACATTGTTAAAAACCTGTTTTGGATCATTAACTGCATCTGTTGTCATATTCAAGCGGACTATCTATGTGCCCAGGTGAAATCAGCTAGCTGTGTGGTACTTTGGTATCATCCTTCCAGACAAAATGTTCTGAGTCGATTGTTGTTTAACTCTTCCTAGACCCTTTACTCCATTTTTGTTCTCTTCTAAGGATTTGTTGTTATGCTTATCCAGTTTGAGGTACAAAGTAGATATTTTTTTGTGAAAACTCCTTGATTTCTTCTCCGATTAAAGGAATGCCAAAACCAAGAAACTTTTCTGGCCTATCTGCAGCCAGCTTTGAAACCATATCTAGCAGCTTCCGCTGCATCATCCGGAAAGACCATAAAGCTTCGGAACTGCATGCATATGGTCACATCAGAATATTTCAACATAACAATGCTCTGTACAACTGTTAAACATCTTTCATCCTCATGCAAGCTAATGTGCAGGCAAATGTATCTGATGGAGCTCACATACTCATGCATAAGGAAAGCGAATGATGGTAGCAGCTGAAGTTTATGCGAAAATCATTTGTCTGAAATTAGTCAAGACTTGTGCCAGCTCAAGTTAGTTAGTGTAAGTTTGTATAGATGAGTTGAGTGCTTGCAACTTGCAAGCTCAGATTAGTTAGTGTAAGTTTGTATAGAAGAGTTACTTTTTTTTTTTTTTTTTTCCGTTAACAAGTTTGTATAGAAGAGTTGAGCTAGCAGCAATTTTGCCTTGTATATACATGTTATACACGAGATATCAGGAGAATGAAAAAATCAGTTACTTATTTCTGTTTCTGTCCCACCATTCTTTCTCTTGTTGTTTACTTTTGATTGCAACTTTGTGACATTTTAACATGGTATCAGATTCTATGGAGTTGGTTGATGCATCGATCATAGTATGATTGTGATTCATATGTACTGGTTATCGTCTTCTTCTCTCTTTGGTTTTTGCTTGCGATTCAATAATCGGAATGATTGAATTTGAGTTCTGAAGTTTCGAAAATCAGGTTCATCAATTGTGTTTCATCACATGCAATTCATTTAAGAAGTTCAGATATTAAGGTTTTACCTTAAGCGTCATTATCATCATTCTGTTGCTGGATAGGATCCGAGCTTTTCGTCAAAAAATTTGATGAGTTGTGGCTTTAAACACTGACACAAGCATTTGATCCCTCAAATTCTCTTTGCCTACACTACAGCCTTCTGATAATCCAGAAATTGCCTACACTACGAAAGGTAGTAGTTTGTGCTGCTTTACACGAGAACCGAACAGGTACACTACACGTCAAGCTAACCAATGCTTTCCCGATACGTACAGAGAATATGTTTTTATTACTTTACCCGAAATAGCATAGAGTAATTTTAAATATGAGATAAACTTTTATCTCTCATGGGCTTCAAAATATTGGATGTTATTTAGAATATTTGTGTCTTGTCTCTAAAAGAAAAGTAGAGTCAACCAAATCATGTTTATATTTTTAAGGAAATGCCATAATTCCAGTACCAGGTATACAAAAATGCATACAAAATATCCAGTAAGCTGGAGCCAGGAAAACTAGAGAAATGGAAACCTGCTTTTATTTTTTCCTTTTTTTCTTCCAACAAGACGTAATGGAGAACCCCTTCTTGACCATTACTTTCAAATTTAGAGAAAAAGAGAACCAAAAAAAAAAAATTATATTTAGTTTTGTTTCATATATCAGATCTAGTCAAGCCCACTCCAAGAGAATATCTTCCCATTTTGAACCCCATCTATTTAATTATTCCATCTTGCGATTAAACATATTGTTACATTTGATATAATTTGGAGGGCAAAATCCACTACGCCTAATTTTCAGAACCAAAGTCTTCTATGTATAGTCATAAGTCTCTTTTTAGGGAAATCGTGCTCTTTCTAAAAAGCTTTGGTCCAACAGCTGATATGATTCAACCCCAAACGTAGGGTAAAAAGTACACAAAAAAGAGGATATATTTCTTTAGTAATTGAGACCCTCCAAATTGGACAAGGAAAATGTATATAATCTTGTTCAACTTCCCCAATGATAAAGGATGAAACTGCATGTTTTGAGTGTATTTGTGTGTTATTTCGTGTGTGAGTTACGGGAGTTCACATCGCGTTTGAAGTGAAAATATGCTCATTATGTGTTTCTTACGTGTAAGGATAAACTTGCGCGGAAAAGAATCAAATGGGAGAAAAATTGGTGAAAAAAAGTGCTGAAGAGAAAGTCCCGGACAGCGAAGCGAGAGCAGAGGAAACCAGGAAAGTCCCGGATAGCGAAGTGAGGGTCACTTCGTTAGACCGGGACCGGGGCAGAAAAATTCAACTTTTCCAATCCGAATTAGAAGAAGCAATTTCGGCCCAACTCAACCCTAAACCATATAAATATGAAAGTTAGCCACTTTTTGAAAGGGGAGAGGATTTTGGGGAGCCAAGAACACGCTAGGAGCAAGGCGGAGAATTCTTCTACGAGTTTTTCACTTCCTTCTTCCTATTTCCATTATTGGTTATGATTTCTAGTATTGTAGTTTTGCATACGATTATGAATAGCTAGTTTGTTATCTAGGTTTTGATGGAACCTTTTGTAGGATAAATTCTTGTGACGTTTTTACATAATTGAGCCGTTGAATTTCTCAACTTGTTCAACTACGTGTTTATTGCTGTTGATTGAATGGCCATCAATTGACTGTGCCTATTTAGTATGTATTGCTTGGAAAAGGGTACATATTTTTAGGTAGTTGTTGAATAACATCACTCCTAACGTATGTGAGGAATCAATACGAAGGGTTTAAAGGTAGGATTAGGAATAATGAAACCTTAGTGCGATCTTAGTGAGCGGTGAATTAGTGCCAGCTAGCGTAGTTCGGAAGAATATGTCTAGTAAATTGTGGTAATTGCTCGGAAGAGAATTATGACACCCGAAGTACTCACGATCGGTAGAGAATACTTAGCTGAAATTATAGAAGATGTAGTAGGAAGGATTCCGAAAATTGGGGAATCATAACTCTAGACCTTCTTAATCTTGTCTCCAACCCTTATCCTTGTTAATTGATAGTTTTACTGCTTTTTAGATTTATTAGTTAGTTAGTTTAGAATCAAAACAAATCACATTCTTTATAACTTAGAAATTGTTCGAGCTTGTCTTCTTAGTGATATTAAACAGCTGTAGCTAAGCCTTAGTTTTCTGTAGGATTCGACTTTGAACTTTTAGGCCGGATTATATTTGCATCAACCGCTTATTCTTTTTTAGGACTACAGTTAGGCGTGATCACCCAACAACTAACAACTAACGTGTGAATGTTCAGAAAAAAGGAGGAAAAATAAGCACACACCGGGTAAAATGATACCGGTCGATATACATGGTATCTTAGTACTACCCCAAACTCTGATATGCAAAAGTTTCTGACTTCCAATTTCGCTAAGATAATAGCCGTTCCCACTTGGCAACTTCTAAGAAATCCATTATAGTCCACATAGTTAACAAGAAAAAAATATTACTGATGGAGCATTAGACGCATGAAAATTAGTTTAACTTCAATACACTAACAATGCAAAAGAATCTTTACACTATAAGGTTATATATCCTAATTGAAGCTAATTACGTGAAAAATAATGAAGAAAACCTGTTAGATTAATTCATATTGATTGTGTAAATTTTTTACAGTATCATCAGTTTATACAAATTAAATTGTATCGGAATTCAAACTCATGTGCTTGATTTGGATTGTGAGTGTTAGGCTGCTTGCCGTTGTTTCCTCAGGACCTACACTCTCTCTTTTCTAAATGAAAATATGAGTTTTGGAAATTATTGAGCTTACAGATTCACCAAGAATAGAGAAGCATAAATATGCGACACAATTCCTTTTGTTAGGCTATTTAATTATGTTCATAAATCATTAGACCAACAAAGATGGAAAAAGAAACATGTAGGTATTAGAGATACGTAGGGGGGGGGGGGGGCTGAAACGCTGTAAAGGGTGTCATTCAATACCGTTTCTCATTTTTTTAAAAATAATTATAATAGTAATTTCTAATATATACACACATCGACATTGCCTGAAAATACTTTCTCTAGCCCAATTTATATGATACAGTTTGAAATTTGAGAATACTCAAAGGAGTTGTTTTACGGAACAACTGCTTGCCGCTGCGTTAAAAGTTACGTAATCACTGCATATTTTCCATCATTCCACTTCATGATAGTATTAAGTATTTGCAGCTATCTAAACAGAAAGTAAAACGAAATGATTAAATTGTGCACAAGATATATAAGGAGACACAAGCAATGGAACTCATTACATTATGGAATGATATTACAAAAGTTAGCAATGAAGCTGATAAATTTTCCCCATCATCACAAGGGAATAAGAAACTTAGTAGCTCAACAAAGAAGAAAATTCACCTGCTTCATGACTTAGCTTATCAACCTTATTCTTACAAATACACTAAATTATATTAGTGAAAAAAAACAATATCTATATATGTAGTACTTAATAATGCTCACCACCATGCTAATGCTCCTCAACAAACCCCTCCCATGCCTGAGAATTTTTTGTTGCCGAGCAATTGCCAGGGTTGCACATTTTTCCAAATATCAAAACACAAAAAAAAAGAGCTTGAAGGGAACATGTAAACTCCAAGAGTTGTCAAGAATTTCATTGAATTAGCAAGGAGAAATTCTTGGTTACTCTTGAAGAATAATTTCCTCTAATTAGTGAGGTTAAGTTCATCATCACTAGTGCACTCCTTATTAAAATTGTCATCTTCAAAGCCATTAAGAGAAGGGTGAGGAGAATGGCCATTACCAAATGACCTAATATGATCTTTAAGAGACCTCTTATGCTTAAAATCAGATCCACAAATGCAATACCAAAGCTTGCCACAATTCTTCTCATGTGTCCTCCAATCTCCTTTCACTGCAAATGTCTTCCCACATTTCCTGCAACTAAATGCTTTGGTTCCATGTTTCCTCTTGTAGTGAGTTTGAAGGGTTCGAAAATCCTTCAATGGCTTTGCTCGTGGATGGTTGATGTTGTTCTTGCAGCCTTGAGCACAACAGTAGCATGGAAGCCTCAGCATTGCTGCTGGCTGTGTTCCTCTTAGTGATTCCGGTCCTTTCCTGTATTCCGAACCATGCCCCCACATGTGCATCTGTAAACATAATAGCGGAGCTAGGAATTTTACTAATTGTTGCCAAAATATAAAAAGTAAACATATGAAGTTAAGTCGATTCAACATATAGTATATATACATAAAAATAAATTTTTAATCTGGTTATTACATAGTGTAATCTTCCTATGAAAGAGTATCGATCGACACTCCTTAGATTAATGTGGCTCCCCACTAAACATAATACATTAATTTCCGCATTTGATCAATGTAAATAATTTATTTACACTAAAGTGTAATTTAACTTGTTCTAATCGGTTGTCTGTCTTATGTTTCAAATAATTATGATGCAAAATAAACAGGGATAGATAAAAGAAGAAAGATACGGGACAGCAGATGCATTTCCTTTGATTTTCTTTATCGGTTTTCGGATTCTTTTTTTTTTTTTGGGCGTCTAAACGAAGTTTAATCATTAAGTTACAATTCCACCTAGTTTAAAGGTTCCTTAATTTGGAAAAGTGCTACCGTGCGAGCTTGGGAAATTCTCCACTTTAGGGTTGCGTTTAGTTTTTTGTCGAATCCTACTATCAAATAACAGGAATGCCCAATGCTTCACCTTGATCGAGAGCTTTACTATATACAATTTGCTATTTAACCATTAATGTAAATTAAACTTGGCGGACTAGGAAGTATGAATAATCATGTGGTTTATAATGTCTAGTATTTTTGCTACAAATTAAAAGGTGCGGACTGTAAATGAGCTATGTCAATTTTCTTGGAGAAATTATGAAAAGGTATTATGGAATGAAGTTATAGGGACATATTAAAGAAGAAGGAGAAGAAAATGATTAAAAATCAATCTTATTGCTGCGCGACTAAGCAGTTATCAGCAGTGTATTCAGATATTTATTTATATTGATTAACCGAAATAAGATGAATAAAATTTAAGCACAGAGAAATGTTGGAAATATATATTTAAGAATATACCGATGATAAAACTCGATGCATGAAGTGAAGATTGAAATAATCATCACTTAATTCAGCATGCTAAAACCAAAATAAAGAAAAGTTATTAACTTCTCATGCATATGTAATTTCATTGTTTGTTGCTTTTATCATAGAAGTTATGATTAATTAAAACAATTAGTAAGAAAATTAGACACGAAACGAAGATTTAGAGTCAATTTTGAGTTCAGTATGAGCGTAATCTTATTATTCATGTGTGCCTATGTATACTTGTACGTATAATTCGACTAGAAAGTAATAAGTTTAGTAAATTTACAAAATTCATTTTTTAAATCTGCCTTTACAGAAAGGAAAAAAAGAGAGAGAAAGAGATGAGATATCAAACAAAAATTCAGAAGAAAGAAAAGTTCATGACTAACCTGCATGTTATTGTACCTATTGAAGGTCTTGTTACATATATTACAAGCAAACTGCATGGGACCAACAAGAATTTGAGCTGGTGTTGGTATCCAAAACCTACTCTCTCTGTTGAATTTGCAACCCTTAATTTTACTGCTAATTTTCTCTCTATTTTCTTCTTCCTGTTTGAAGCTAAAAGGCTTAGTTTCAATATCACAACTATCAGGAAGCCCTATATGCAAAGAAACTGCAACTTTCTCCATCTTTTCTTCCTTCACTTCACAACACTCTTTTTCTGTTTCTCCAATATGTTCCACCTTCCTCTCCGTTTTCGGATCGGTTAATTTGTTAAGAAGAGGTAAACATTGAATTGCTTGATTAATGTTTATATTTTGAACTTCTTGTGGATTGTAAAGGAGAGGAAGTTTCAAGAAAGTCATGGGATTTGTTGGCTCATGATGAATTAGTAGTTGTGGTTGAGTGATGGTGGATGAAGAAGAAGAGGAAGAAGAAGGAGAGGGAGATGAAGAAGAAGAATTAGATGATGGTTTTAACCACTCAATGAAGTTTGGAGCTTGAAAGCAAAGATCCATGTCTTGAACAATATGGGAGTAATTGTTCCTAATCCCCATTTTGGAGAGAAAGAATTAATGAACTCTCTCTCTTCAGTTCAAGATTTCCTTCTCTTAGATGGTTATATTGGCTTTTTATTTGGACTTTTTATGTGGGAAAAGCTCCACTTAAGGTTGATTTATGAAAAGTGGTTTGGTTTGTCTTTTAAGAACTTTTTGTTTTCTTCACTTTAGTTTCTTCATTCATGAGGTTTTGGTCTCACATAGAGACGGGGGATGTGGATTAGTGGTGGGGGTAGATAATGACGTACAAATATGTGGCTCACTATTGAAGGAGAATCCTATAATAGTTAGTAGGATTTTCTATTTTATATTAGCAGTATATTTTTAATTCGCAAGTATCAGTTATTTTATCTTATTCGTAGCGTTACTAGTCTATCTTTTAATAATATTGCCTATATTTATCTTTTAGATGAAATGATAATCTAAAATTATTTAAACTCTAATAGTTATAATACGTAGAATTGACAATATTACGTCATAGTTGGTTTATTTTTTACTTCGCATACTTGTTTTTTCACTATATTTGTATTTTGGGAGTAGTTATATGCCGGGAGACTTTACCCATATGTAGAAAATTAATGATGTTGTATGTATAACCCAAAATTTAGTTCTAAGTTTTTATACAATTAGATTTATAGAGAAGAGGATTAATTCAAGTCAATATTAATGTCCAAGTTGCAGATCTAGTGTTTTTATAAATAATATTAAACATGTGTTGTTAGATAAGAATGTCTTAGAGTAATAATGGAGCAATAATGATATAAGAAAGTAAAAAATAGCAATAAATGACAATAATGACATTTAACTAATAAATGGAACAAGGTTCACCCAACAAGGGTGAGATTTTCCACTGAACTTTCTGACAATGATGGATGATAATAAGCGATTAAATATTCCAATTCTTTTTGGATGAGGAGGGAAAGACAGAGGAAAAGAAGTATAAATGCACACTTTGTATATGTTCAATAAAGAGAGAATCTTCACAAAGAATGTCAATGTTCTTCTTTACATGAATGTTCCTTCCTTTTTCTGGAACTACATCTCTTCCTATTTATAATGATACACGGGTAAAAAATCCTAGATAGTACAACAGAAAGGAATATTCGCTAAAATATTCTCTAGGGAATCTAAATTCTTAAACTAGTCGTTACTGTGCGCCAAGGATGGATGCTTGTCCTCGTTTTCGTCCTTTTTTAAACCATCTCGACTCGACAACAATGTGCCTTCTTCATATGATCTCGACCTTTTGGGGTCAGGTTGATACGTCATAACGTCGACATGTCATAGCCTTCAAAGGCTTTATCGTTGTTGACCAGGTCAAATGCATGACATGAAGTTTTTTCCCCATACAGTTAGTCCCTCCGCGTGTCGAGGTTGTCCTCGTAGGAAGACTTGATAAGTGAATAATAATGGTCGTGATCGTCATAAGAGGCAGATGACATGGATCTCTGAGAGTCACACATTTCAAACTTTTAATCTTCTCGGGGGACCTCTGCAGAGAAAACTAACATGGATGGGATGTGACGTCATGAAGTCATTCGTCATGATGTTGCATGTTCCCGATACGCCGTGCCAGGTCACACACTGCCTTTGGATTGGTTCTGCCGTTTCGATTTCGGCTGCCATTATGATGAACCGCTCCAATTTCGTGATTCCTCTTCTATAAAGAGGGGGATGATCCTCATTTTTTGAGTTATACCGTCATTGCTGCTGTTAGAATCGCCTTTGCTTTATTTGAGTTTTCTTCTTCTAGCTCATTATTCTCTAACTTCCCCTCCCGTTTTTTCAACTCTTTTCATCCTTAACATTCTTCAAACTTTACAATCATGTCTGACTTGTCTTCTGATACTCGTGGTGGAGGGGTTTCTGCTGTGAATGAGGATATTCTGGCTACCTTATTGGTTGTTATGGCCTTCGTGAGCGGAAGAGACGCCATCTCTACTGTCGAAGTAGAGTCTCTTCCATCAATGAAAGAAATTATTTGATTCCCACTTGACCAGCCTCCCCCATTGCTCGGGTTTGTGCAATATGCTTTTTAAAGGAAACGTGGTGACGATTGAGATTGTGTTGCACTAGAACTATGGCCTAAGCTTTTGTGAAACTACGACAAGGGCCTGGGCCAGTTTCCCGAGGTGAAGATATCTCGTTCTGGCATCGATAAGTGTTTTACTGATATAATAAATTTGAGATTGCGTACCTTTGTCTTCTCGAACTAGGAATGCACTTTTTGCTATATATGAAACAACAAGGTAGACGATGAGATGTTCCCGGGGCTCGGGCTTTGAGAGTAAGGGTGGCGATGATATGTATTCCTTGAGTTCCTTCAGTGCTAATATGCATTCAAACGTCCATTTGAGACCATTATCCTTTTTGAGTAGGTTGAACAACGTGTGGCAAATGTCAGATAAACTCGAGATGAATCTGGACAGGGCGGCAATTCGACCCGTCAGTCTCTGTACTTGTTTCTTAGTGGTTAGATGTTCCGATATCTCGTCGATAGCCTTAATCAGATCTGGGTTGTCCTTGATTCCGCGCTGTGATACCAAGAAGCCCAAAACTTACCCGACGTTACACCAAATGCGCATTACTCGGGGTTCAGTTTCACCCCATATTCCTTTAAATGGTTGATGTGATCCTCATCCCTCAAGGATTTAACCAACATGTCATCAATGTATACCTCAATGGTTTTGTCGAGCTGGTTAATGAATATCTTTGTGACCAGCCTTTGATAGGTAGCTCCTGCGTTCTTCAACCCGAATAGCATGACCCTGTAGCAGTACGTTCCCCTGTGAGTGATGAATGTAGTTTTCTCATGGTCATCTTCCTCCATGAGTATCTGATTGTAGCCTGAGTAAGCATCCAGAAAACTTAGCAGCTTATGTCCTGTTGTCCCGTCGATGAGCTAGTCGATGTGAGGTAATGAGGATGAATCCTTTGGGCATGCTTTGTTCAGATCGGTGAAGTCCACGCACTTCCTCCACTTCCCGTTATTCTTTTTGACCATTACCACATTGGCAATCCACTTGGGGTACTTCGGCTCCCTAATAGAGCCGTTGGCTAATAGTTTCTCTACTTCCTTATGGACAACCTCGTTGATCGTGGGGTTGAACTTTCATCGAACCTGCCTTACTGGGGGATAGTAGGGGTCCACATTTAACTTGTGTGTGGCCATATCTTTGGGAATGTCAGACATACCCACATGGCTAAAGGCAAATAAATCTGCGGTAGCTATTAAGAATTGACTAAATTTTCCTGAGTCTTGGAGTTTGCAGTCGATGTAGGGCTTTTTGCTGGAATTGCTATAATCTAGTTGGACGGGATCGAGGTCCTCAATGGTCGATCCTACAGCTTCGATCATTTATGGTCCATAATGGTGTCTTTGGCTTCGACCTGCTGGGACCTCGACCCTGCTGATTGCTATGCTTCTTTTTCCTTTTCTTTGTATTGTTGGATTATCGTACCGTCTAGGGTGATCCAATAGCATTCTCGGGATGTGCGTTGTTCCCTTCGTATGCTGAATATTCCCCAGGGGGTCGAGAACTTGATCACTTGGTACAATTTGGAGGGGACTGCCCTCATGGAGTGTATCCATGGTCGACCTATGATGGCATTGTATGTGATTGCTGATCCATGATATGGAATGTGGTCTCTAACGTCATCCCACTAGCGAGGACAGGGAGCGTGATCTCGCCTGAAGTTCGTTTAAGTGCATTGTTAAAACCTATTAGTGTAATGCAGCACGACACTATCTTATCCTTATGTCGTATTTGTACGGGGACTCGAGGATGGATGATGCATGCTCCGCCTCCGCCGTCTACCATAGTTCTCCTAACATCAGTCTCAAGGATTCGAAAAGTAATGACAAGTGCATCATTGTGAGGGAAAGTGAAACCATCAGCGTCTGACTCATCAAAGATGATACTTTCTTCAAGGCCGTCATACCATTTGTGGGTGATTGATCTCTTGATGCCATTGATGGAGGCATCGTCAGCGCCACCAATAATCATGTAGATGGTGCGAGCGAGTGACGGTGGCTTTGGTGGCCCTGGGCATTCTCGACCTCTTGCTAAAATGTTCCTGTCTTTGCTGCAGCAGGTTCGCTACCTCTAATATTAGAGTGTGGCGGTCTTCTGTCTTGTGTCCATGGTCTTGGTGGAACTCACAGAAGGCATCAGATTTCCTAGTGCTTTGGTCGGACCTCTTCTTTGGTGTCCACTTCGCCTTTTCTCTAGGCTTCTTAAGTGCGTAGACCACATATGTAGGCGACACACAAAAGTTATGAGCAGATAGTAAGGGGGCCATACCTCGATCATTTCTGTAGATGCATGGTCTTGGCCTAGAGAGGTCATCTTCATGGAGGAAGTTGGGAGCAGGTGCCATGA
Source organism: Nicotiana obtusifolia (assembly GCA_002018475.1). NCBI lineage: Eukaryota > Viridiplantae > Streptophyta > Magnoliopsida > Solanales > Solanaceae > Nicotiana > Nicotiana obtusifolia. Next base: position 221,016 of record MCJB01051941.1, read on the forward strand.
TGTAAGGTTGATGTTAATCTCTGCCTGATCGCGGTACTAGAGGGTCTCTCCTCACGTTGTCCCTGTTTCCTCCTGGGTTCTGATTGTATTGAGGTGAGTCATCGGGTTGGACCATCGAGGTCTTCGTCATGTGCCCTGACCTCAATACAATAGGCATTGTGGATATCGTCCCAAGTAGCCGGTAGGTACTTTATCAATCGGCTCAGTAGCTTTCTGGTCACCTTTGAGCCTTCCATGTTCAGCCCTTTTGAAAGGCTGCCACGGCCATTCCTTCGGAGACGTTTGGTAAAGCCATCCTCACCCTCTTGAATTGGGCAAGGAAGTCCCTTAATCCTTCCCCTGGAGATTGTCTGATAGCGAAGATATCATTCACCCGTTTCAGCTTTTTTGGCCCTGGCATACACCGTCACAAACTTATCTACCATCTTTTCGAATGTTTCTATGGAATAGGATGGCAGCTGCGAATACCATGTCAATGCCCCTCCTATGAGGGTTTCACCGAATTTTTTCAATAAGATGGAGGACACTTGCTCTTCGGTGAGGTCGTTGCCTTTTATGGCAGTGAAATAGTGGGTTACATGGTCCTCGGGATCAGTCATTCCATCATAGATTCTAAGGTGCGAGGGCATTTTGAAAGTTTTTTGTATGGCATGAGGAGCCACTTCCTCCCTGTATGGATGTTCCACGAACCTGTTGGTGTCTCTTTTTAGTAATATTTTGGGGGCACCTGGTATCTTGTTTACCCATTATTGGTGCTCCTTCATCTGTTCCTTGAGCGCTTTGTTCTCGTTCTCCATTTCCTCCATTCTCTTTAACACGGCGTCGAGGACGTTGTCATCTGCGTTGTCAACAATTATATGAATGTTACCTGAAGTAGGAGGGTTGGTTGGCCGTCTTGTTCGTTCCTATGCTGTGATGCATGGATCCTTGTGGTTTCCATGGTCGTGCATCGGGCTTTCTCGCTCATTACGCTGACCAAAGTCGGTTAACTGAGCTTCGAGGAGCTTTTTCATAGGGGGTGGCGCCCATTCTCCCGTGGACGTGGAAGCCCACTTTCCATTTGGTTTGGTTGTGCTGCAGAAAGGTGTATGAGACTTACCTAATCTGGGGGATGCCGTGGGGGTTACCTCCCCATCTTGGTGTCATACCCTTCGTCGATGGCACTCATAAGGTTGAGCGGGACGTTGTCCGTTGCTTTTGTTCTGTTTCCTTAGTTACCTGCCATTGAATCCTTGTAAACACAGAGAGAACGGATAACTCTATAGCGCGTTAGGTTAACAAGTCATGAAAATTGTAGATTTGGATGAAAACTAAAAGTTTGACTAAGAAATCCCCACGAACGGTGCCAAACTGTATAACCCAAAATTTAGTCTAGGTTTTTATACAATTAGAGTTATAAAGAAGAGGGTTAATCCAAATCAATATTAATGTCCAAGTAGCAGATCCAGTATTTTATGAATAGTATAAAACGTGTGCTATTAGATAAGAATGTCTTAGAGTAATAATGGAGCAATAAATACTTAAGAAAGTGAAAGATAACGATAAATGACAATAAATGGGATTTAAGTAATAAATGAAACAAGGTTCACCCGACAAGGGTGAGATTTTTCACTGAGCTTTCTGACAATTATGGATGATGATAAGCGATTGAATATTCCAATTCTTCTTGGATCGGGAGAAGAAGATAGATGAAAAGAAGTATAAAGGTAAACTTTGTATATATTTAATAAAGAGAGAATCTTCACAGAGAATGTCAATATTCTTCTTTACTAGAATGTTTGATCCCTTTTTTATAAGGATACACGGGTCAAAAACCAAGATTAGTACAACAAAAAGGAATATTCGCTAGAATATTCTCTAGGGAATCTAAATCCTTAAACTAGTCGTTATTGTGCGCCGAGGACAGATGCTCGTTCTCGTCTTCGTCTTCTATTGAACCACCTCGACCTCGACGACAATGTGCCTTCTTCATATGACCTCGACCTTTTGGGGTCAGCTTGATACGTCATAACATTGACACGTAACAACCTTCAAAGGTTTTATCTCCGTTGACCAGATCAAATGCAAGTTTTCACCTATACATCAAAGTAAGTCAATACCTAAAAGGGAAAACTAATTCGTAAAATAGATCTTTTCGAGTCATATGCATATTGCAAAGACTGCAAGAAATATCAAGATATTCAAAAGAAGCTGCACAGTGCTGAGTAACGCCATTCCTCCAATATTTAAATACTAAAGTCCAGAAACATATGCTATTATCTCGCTTTTTCTATAGTATGTACTATATACTTGCTGACATCTGAAAGAATGTCGGGAATCTAGGAATACTTACAGCTCTTGAAGATTTTTGAAGTTTTTGTCGTAAATTTTAAGTAGTATTTTGTCTTGGAGATTATAATGTCACATCTTTACTCTTTATTTTTATTTTATAAAAGTTCCACTATACCGGGATGGAGTAGGGGAGGAAAAGGGAGATAATGAAAGTTGAAATGGAAAGCGAATCCAAATGAAAGTTGCATCAAGAATTGCTAACCCCAAAATAACTTGGAGTTGAAACTTCATTCAATGGTATGGAAAATATTCACACATATATCAAATCATGTACAAGTCAATTACAAGTAAAATTTTATGATAAACATGAATCTGTGACATGATAAAATTAATACTCCATTAATCTGCTTTAATAACTTTACTAATAAAATACAAAACTTTACACTATTTCTACGTATACCTTATATCCAATAATTTAATAATGTCTCTCTATCGTTTCAATTTGAAATGGAAAGCGAACGCGAGGAAAGATGCTTTGTCAATATCACTGTTTACCCTATAAATTGGATAACAATTGAATTTGTTCGTGACGTTAAGGATCCGTAAAACTAATTGATACTTTGAAACAAACAATTTAAATACTGAGAAAGAAAGATTTAACCGTTGATTCTGAAGGAGATAACAAAGAGCTGTCACAATGATAGTAGCAGTTGTTTTAGAATTAAAGAGAGAGTAATATTATTGATGATTCTGAGATGCCCTCAGTTGTGAGTCAAAATCCCCTTTTATAGGTTACAATCACTATTTCAAATAAGGTAAATGGCGGATTATGAGATGAATCCCATAAAATCCGTAACAGAATCTCCCCAAATCGCGTTTGTGATGGTTGAAACGGTTGAAACAATTACTCTTGGCGATATACCCGGCGGTGAGCTAATTGTGCGTCTTGAGCCCGGTCTCCGATTCCATGACGCTTCCCCTTCCGGTCGAATCCCACTCCGATCAGGTCCCAGTCCGGTCAGGTCTTAGTCCGGTCTCATATCTTCTTTGTCTGTGAACCGGATGTCCGAGTAGTACTTTCTTTTAACTGGGTCGGCCCCGACCCGAATCCATGTAGAAATACTTTACCCAATACAGTCTTCAACTAGTGATACCTAGACCTCAAGTCAATCTTAGAGAACGCCATCGCTCCCTGAAGCT
>MCJB01051941.1:232053-253034 GCA_002018475.1 Nicotiana obtusifolia
CGATTCGCTTAGTTAATTCATCTAGCATTTTAAGAATTGCGGGATTAGCCTCCGATCCACTTTCATTCGGCTGCACTGAGACCGGTTCCGCAACTGTTGGTGCAGCCACCGGAGGAACATCATCTGTTCTGACCGGATCCTGGGTCCGGTTTTGCAGTTGGGCTATAGCTGCTTGCTGAGCTTGAAGCATGTCGAATATCATTTTTAAACTGATCGCTTCTTCTCCATTTTGCTGTATTCTCGGATTGTTTTCGCCTCTGATGCTATGTGACGAGCCTGACGCTTGGTCAGTGTTAAGCGCCACTTGAGAGTTGATGTCTACGGGCATTTCCCGTTCGGGTATGATGTCATCTCTGATTTGATGGTTGGATTCGTTGTTGGTAGGGAGTGGTTGTGCCATTTTTGACCTGATAACCCTACAAAAAAGAAGAAGATTTTTGCAAAGAGCAAGTGTAAAATTGTGTTTTTAGAGGACGTACCAAAAATTTACTAATATCCTTAGCCCCACGGTGGGCGCCAAACTGTTTACCCTATAAATCGGATAACAATTGAATTTGTTCGTGACGTTAAGGATCCGTAAAACTGATTGATACTTTGAAACAAACAATTTAAATACTGAGAAAGAAAGATTTAACCGTTGATTCTGAAGGAGATAACAAAGAGCTGTCACAATGATAGTAGCAGTTGTTTTAGAATTAAAGAGAGGGTAATATTATTGATGATTCTGAGATGCCTCCAGTTGTGAGTCAAAATCCCCTTTTATAGGTTACAATCACTATTTCAAATAAGGTAAATGGCGGATTATGAGATGAATCCCATAAAATCCGTAACAGAATCTCCCCAAATCGCGTTTGTGATGGTTGAAATGGTTGAAACAATTACTCTTGGCGATATACCCGGCGGTGAGCTAATTGTGCGTCTTGAGCCCGATCTCCGATTCCATGACGCTTCCCCTTCCGGTCGAATCCCACTCCGATCAGGTCCCAGTCCGGTCAGGTCTTAGTCCGATCTCATATCTTCTTTGTTGTTGAACCGGATGTCCGAGTAGTACTTTCTTTTAACTGGGTCGGCCCCGACCCGAATCCATGTAGAAATACTTTACCCAATACACAGCATAAAAACAACCTCCTCATGGAAAATGTCTTCTCCGTTTATCATCCTCCACAATCTTTATACTACTCATATTGATGGTTGGCGCTTCTGCAAACTAAATTTGACACCGTTGAAGAAGTTGAAACTATAACATTTTAACAAAATCATGTTCCAATCGAGTCATGTTCCAGGCTATGATCTCTTATTTTTCCCCACACTTAACACAATTACCGGCACCATTGGGAATTAACCAATCTAACCACCACGCAGCTTTTGTGGAGTTGGCCGTTTTGGCTCTACAATGGAGGAAGTGCAACCAAAGCAAACATCATGGCTAGTGGCTAGTGCAAAAGATTCTGAAGATAAGAACTTATGTTGAAGAATTTCAAGAGATGTACAAGTTCCAAATAAGAAGAATGCAGAACAATATGAGAGGGGGAACTTTGAAGAAGTTGAATGGAGCAGATTGGTGTGCAATAATAAAGGATTTCCTAAGTGGATCTTTATACTCAGTTTAGCTATACGTGGCAGACCATACATCTATATACCATGGACAAATGAAGATGAAAGCATATCCCATCTATTTTTTCGAATCTGAAGTAATGGCAGGCATATGGACCTAAAGATGGCAAGACATACAAAGACATGCAAGATGCATATATCACATCTGGGACGAGAGAATTTTAGAAAGCGTAGAGAGATAGGGAAGTCATCGTGAGGCAACTAATTCAAGAGATATTCCATAAGAGGTAAATTGAATCCACTACTGGTAGGATTCTCCAGCAGCTGAGAGCAAATCTAATACGTCAATTAAGTATTGTGGTAGCAAGTTGATAGGTGTCGGTATAGTTGGAGGCGGAACCTGTGTTTTGTCCGACTTCAGCAAGGTTTCTTGGTCTGTTGTTTCTGTATGAGCTGCAAATATTGCTTTGGTGAATAAAATTCTTTATTTTCCAAACCAAAAAAAAAAAAAACATTTCTCTGGAAAAGCATTGGTTTCAGCAGCGTTTTCATCACTAATCACGACAAATTCCAGCAGCGGTTTCCCTTGGATGCACTTATAATTTCCAATCCCAGGTCACCTCTTGCCACTACAAAAAGCATTGGAGGACAAATCGGACTACACAATTATTCAATCAGACACAAACCTTAGACATAAGAAAGATGTTCATTGCTTATGAACCTCCAGGAGATCTGAACTCTTACGAACAAAAGACAACGATGTGATTTGGAACTCCCGATGCCAACCTTCTCACAACCGGCATCATACCAAAATCCAAGAGGATCACACTTTTGTGGGTTCACTACCTCTGCTAAGTATATCATTTCTCATTACCATTAATGCTGTAACCAGTTGTGATTGTGATCCCTTGACCCTGTTTAAGTTGAATTTAAATCCCAGTTCGAATTTTAAACTAAAGCACTTCAAACTGAGATGTTCCCTCTAAATGGAACTGTACTTTCATTTCTCTAATTCTGCAAAGCCATGTCAACAATGATATAGAAGTACTGTAAGCACCTAGCATAATCCAATACCAAAATCAAATCCTCAACCAGGCAAAGCATCCGATAAATCATTAAAGTATCACAGTTTAGAACTTGAATTCACTAAAACTATTTCGAGAGTCATCTACCCTACTCTAGTCCCCATGCATGACCGAACATGCCGACTAACATGTGTCATAGTTGCACATCATCCCCTCAGGAGTAACCTTTTCCTTAGGCAGGCAACTTAGTGAATATCTTTTCATTTCATACTACATCCACAAAGAATAACAAACATGAGTTATTCTACAATTTCAATACATCACGCAGGTGTAGTACATTACCCATCCGGTAAATATCTTGCCCAAATCGTTCTCAATATCGCTCTTCTTAAGTCATAATCAATCCACAAGTGTATCCAGAAACTATAACAATAATATGCCCATATGATCCGATCGTTGATGGTAGGCTCCTCTACTTGACTTAAGGCCATAATCACATCATTCGAGAACCTCCTTATCTACCATGACCTCGTACTGGTACTCAATTAAACTTCTCACCAGCTCATGCGGTACTAATCATATCACGTATAAATTATCCGTCCAATGCACGCTTATCCTTGTGAAAGTTGTGTCATCTTGCTCAAGCTATACAAACTCTCCTCGTAGTGCATCTGTTATACTGGGTTGAAAGAAAACTCTTCATAAGAAGTCATTCAACCTCAGACCTTCTTACACGAAATAATCCACCTGTTTAATCCAATGCAACTTCTCATTGTAATCTTATGAATTTTTCCCATTCCAATCAATTCACCAATTCCATCCCTTTAGCAAACTGCTGAGATCCCATCGATACGTGTATATGATAAGATGATTGTAGTCAACCGGGTCGATGCTGAAGCATTCCCAACTTTACTTTGCGTCTCAAGCAAGCTTCTTTCCGTTGTATCCAAACTTTCCGAATATAATTCTTAGACACATAAACCTTATTATATATTTGTCTCGCTAACCAATCCAAATCTGTAACTCTACCATCCATTATCCTAAAGGCAGTGAAGGTACTCGCTCAATCCCCGAACAACTAACTGTTAATACTCTAACTTTCTCATAGTTCATCATACCATCTCCCCTATCTCTAGGGACATATTGGACTAAAGAATCCTAAGTCAAAACCTCGTTCAAGTAAATCCTCCGAGCCTAAGCTGCAGTCCATAACTGGCCACTATATCTTCCAGAACGACCTACCCCCATGTTACAAAAAAATATCTCGCACCTCATACGTGATATCATCACAAGCCGCTGGTGCCCCAAAAAAGAAGTGCTCTCACAAATGCGTAGAAAAGACAAGAAGGAACCTCTGCATCCTACTTCAGGTCTATAGCACAAAAAGTGAATTAAAGAAGGGAATACTTTCTTAAATGCCTCTGTAGCCTCTCTCTTATAGATATGAAGCTCTACATACCCATAACTAATACTAAGACACTATTCATGACTCGTAAGACCTATAAACCTAGTGCTCTATTACCACTTTATCACAATCCAAATTCTACTAAGTTCTGATGTCACCTAATCTAACCCTCTAGAAGAACCAACTAACATAAAAACATAACCCTAACCGATGATCATCAAATAAATAATAAACTAAGAATATAAAATTTAATTCAAACTATACCTAGAAATGGAATCACAAGGCACGAGTAACTAAAAGTAGGAATACAACATACATATATATATATAAGCAGAAATATAAGATCCTAGGCTACCATGAAAAACTGCAATTGATAACTGAAATGCTGATATGTCTTCAATGTTCACTTTCGAACTTCGCAACAGCTCAATTCTAGGATCAACATACGAGGTGCAGAAGTGTAGTATGAGTAAAACTATCTCATGTACTCAGTAAGTATTAAGACTAACCTCGACAAAGTAGTGATAATATTTGGTCAAGAGATACTTATTTTATATAACCTGTGAAGTTCATAAGCATATAGAGAAATAGAGAAAGAAATCAAGGAACAAGTATGAAGAATAAGATGCCCAGTCGAAGTAACAGATAAGAAGCATTTCTTTTAGATATCACGATAAAAAGCATATATTAGTGCACTGAATCTGCATATAAAGGAAATATGTATAATGCTTCTACACGAGTCTAGAATAATTCTATGTATAATAAAAACTCAAACTTTACATCAATCGGCACCCACCAAGTATCCAACAACCTATTAGTTAGTCCATGCATATATAAAATACATCCAGTAGCTTATGAAGAATATATACATGAGTATTGCATGTATAAACTAGAAACCCATTGGTTTCTTACAACTTGCACACACAGAGCCCAATGTGACATGAGTAATCACGTGAATATAGAGTGATGGATCCAATCCATATGCCATATCCAAGCATAATAGCTCTACAATCAATCATTAATCCGCAAAACACTCGTCGTGCTAATATCTCTCTCATCCTCACCATGCATATATCAATCCGCACGAGAATGTCAATCGCTCTAATATCCATCACATCCTCACCTTGCATATATATCTATTAGTATGGAAATACCTATCCTGCCAATATCACTCTTATCCTCACCATGCGTGTACCTGAGAGACTTACATGCATAATGCAATGCATATATACAAGAGGAATAATTTGGTATTGGCATATATACTCGTCACTTCGCATATACGTCACCTTCAAATACGTAATATTTAGCATATAAGTCTATTTTAGAAAAATGTCGCTCAAGTCAAGGTTAAGCAAGATAATTACTTTATTTCAAGCAAGTTCTATTCTTCAAAATTCACCTTTTCCAACTCCAAATCCATCAAATGAGCCGGATCTAGCACAAAATGTACTCAAGGAAGTTAAATAAAATTATACAAATAAATTCCAAATGATAAAGTTTATTCTTTATTCCTGAAAATGAAAAGGAAACCATTTGTATGATCATAACTCAAGTTGGATAAATTTCAAATAGTTCAAAAGAAAATCTTTTGACAATTTCATTTACTGAGGATCATATGTCAACAAAAAATCAACTCGGACGCACGTGGTCGAAACCTGGAACCATAACCGATTGACCTATAACTTCACGAGTCCAAATATATGATTAGTTTCCAAATCCGATGTAAAGCCCTATAAATTTTTCAAACAAGATTAAGCCTGATTCGAGCTTAAGAGAATGTTTAATGAGACCTCGAAGTATGTGTGGGCCCACACAAGGGTATCAGAATCATTACAATACTTGGACATGAAGGCCATGAGGGCCGGAGGTCCCTAAGTTAAGTGTCTAAGGAAATAACTTTAGAAAATTGAATAAAGAAGATAGCAAATTCATTGAAGCCCTGCGTGGCCAAGATACGTGGCCCACGCAGGTTATGTGGCCCATTCCAGAAGAAGGGATGAAGAAGAGAAGAAGACCTCCAGCTGCGTGGCCGAGTTACGTGACCCACACCGGCTACGTGGCCAGGATGCATGGTCCGCACAAGCCACCCACGCAGACCCTTGTTCTATAAATTGAGAGTTTTTCGGGGCGAGGGAAAAGAAAGAAGATTTTGAAGGTTTTGGGGTTCTAGAGAGAGAATTTCTCGGCCATGGGCATTCTATACACTCCAAGGTGAGTTTTTATTCATGTTTTATGCTAATTAATGTTGATCAACACTAGTATTAACATCGCAACATCCTTGGGTTTGCTAGATTTCATCAAATCAATCAATGGACACCAAAAGAGGGAAGATGAGCACAAAACACACTTAAATTTTGCTCGCTAATCAAAGATAGTATAGTATAATATCGTATCCACAGGGATTGGATTTAAATAGTATTCTCGCATTTTTCTTGCTTGATTTCTATCCAGGAGGATCAACAATTGAGATTTATATGATTAGTAATTATTAACTAAGAATCTAAAGCTATTGACTAGTGACTATCGAGACAAGGAATAAGTAAATAAGGTTATTAGTGGGAGAAGATAGGGTTTTGACAGGATAGGTGCAAGATAATTATTCTGGATCTAACTCTAGATAATTCACTTCTAATGTTCAAGTGAGTCTCTCGAATTCACTCAATTATTAGTTCATTCGTTCAGTAGAAACTCTTCTCACGATTAAGTCTTAAACTCACGAGATGAACCAACTTAAGTACTGCGAAGATATGCAAGAACGTGTAGTGGATTGGTTTTTAGGAAAATCTCTTTCGATTATTCTCCTAACTAGGTTTAATCAATGATTAAACTAGACTCTTTCGAATACTTAGAAGAATCTATGAACTCAACCAACAATATAATGCAAATATATCACAAGTTATATCTCTCTCAATTACATGAACTAGTGAATATAGATGCAATAATTAAATCTCCAAAATGATTCAATACATAAAATTAGAGTTATAATCCACAAAAAATATCAATACACCAATTCCATCAAACCCTAAAGGAAACTACTCCATATACATGGAGCAATTCATCACAAATATAATTAAAGTATAGGAAAATATAGATTTGATCCAAACTCGGATCTTGAGTGAGGAAGGAATGATGAATCCTTGTGCTTGTGTTCTTCCAACTCCTCCTTAGCTTCTTAGGTTCAAAAATCCCTTCAAGAATATCTTTTTGGTGTATTTATACCATATAGGAGTGGGCCTAGGCGAAATTACCTTGCTTGCCGAAACAGGATAAATACTCTGAGAAAATTACACAGGCACGTCTCCCCCATGCGGGGCGCTTGTGGGAAAGTTCAGAGAAGAGAATCTGACAAACAACAATAATTTTCTACTGCCGCGCCGCCCCATGTTGCACGACAGTGCAATTTTTACAGAGTGTTTCCGTTTTTTCAATTTTTCATATCCAAACTTGGCTCCGGACCCCCGAACGCGATCCCGATTTAATCCCTTGGGCTTTCTCAAACTTCAAAGCTCCAACTTGTTCAATTTAGCTCCCGAATATCTGTTTAACTCGAAATCACATCCTACAAGGCATAAAATACATAATAAGCGCAATACACTAACATTTAAACTCGAACACAAGTAAAATGCAGTAAATTAAGTACAAACTATGACTAAAACACGTGATTCTAGCCTACTATCAAGGAATTTTCCACGGTTTGCTTCTAAAGGTAATTCCCACTACTTGAAACATATTTATGGAGTATAAACGAGTATTTTAATATTACTTGTGAGTTGAAAAAGTTGTTGAAAGAGTGGAAATGGATGAACCCGCTTTGACATTGAAAAGTTTGTTGGTAGGGAAGATGAATAGTGTTGGATTTATTTGAACGACGCCATTTTGAGTTTTTAATGGAACGACTAGATTCCATAACATATAACGGATGAATTGGATTTAACATTCAAGGATTGACATTCAAATGGTGGAATAAGAATTTTTATGAAAGTTGTGAAGTTGGACCTAAGTGTTAGGCACTTAATTGGTTTAATTGGTATTGTTGTGATGTGGTAATGATATATGTAAACTCATAAATGTATATATCATCTTGTTGACGACATTTGAGCAATTTAAACAAATTGGAGCATCGTAGTGCTAGTTTAAACCTTGGACTTGAGGTAAGTTGATTAAACTTACTTTTCTCGAGGGACTTTCTCTTAAGAGAATGTTTGTGTTAAGATATATGTTATTTATATATGGGTGTGTCCGTACTTGTGGGGACAAGTGGGTGCGGATATCTCCATGTACTAAAATATTGTATTGCATATGAAGTATCATGTTATTTTCTAATAAACCTTATTTTAAATATTGGTTGGTAAAATGATACTTAAGACTAATGTTATAAGCTCTGTTAAAGAACTTTTGTTGATGATAAAGGTATTAAGCATTTGAGTTTTATTGTTACCTTTGTTCTATAAAATGAGAAATATAATACTTCTAAAATCTTTATATTTCGAAGTAGCACTTATTAAATCTTTAAGGATTGGAATATCATTTTGTTAATTGCTTAATATTAATCGATAAAGGATTTCATTTGATTTGTTCAAAATGTTTGAATTGAAAATAAACGCCATGGTTCAATAAAATAGATACTTTGAGGCTATTTGCTATGAATCTGTTTTTGGGTATCAAATATTTTGGGAGTTACTTTTGTTCATCGAGATTGACTTCGGATATATCGTGTTCGTTGTCATGAAACTACACATGTCGGTGTAGGCATATATGGCCACTTCGTGGTATAGACTACGGTAGAGTATCCTCCTTGAGAGAATGTTATTTTGTGCTATTAGTAACATGGTTGAGTCAATTCGTACGACACTGCGATGAAATGGCTTGAGCAAGTAGGGTATATGATACTTGCCGCTAGGTACATAACCTAGTTGACCTTCTTGTGTTGGTGATGGTAAAGTACTCCCGGTTAAAAAGGATAAAAGATAAGTTTGTTATGTTTAGGCCTAAGGAGCCGAAAGGAGTTTCAATGACCTAATGAATATGAAATGGTTTTGCATAATTCTTATTAGAATCATGGGTCGATATAAATATTTTAAGAGTTTGTATCATGATTTACACTTTTCAAGTCTTTTCATTTGAAATGATAAAGAATATTAATTGACATAATTTTTATCATTTTATATCAAATATTGGTTGTATTATTTTGTAAAGCCTTGTCCCAAGAACTTGAATTAGAGAGAGTTTATGACACTTATTGAGTACTGTGGTGGTATACTCAGCCCTCAGGGGTCCCTCTCCGGGGTCTCGCTTACTTTACATGTTTTCAAGATGAGACGTGGTACGTGATGAGCGGATGAGGCTAGGATGACTCTCTTTCCGCAGCATACAGCAAGGCGCCACTTTTATTCTGTGGTAGCCTTCATGTTGGTCTTACTTACTTTTGGTTAGCGTTTGTCCCAAGTATTTATTTCATCCTTGTGTCTTAGAGATTCCATAGACAGTTGTTATTATTTAGGATTTGTAATCGAGAGTTGTTCATATGGCATGTATGGAAAAAATATTATTATTCTTTCGTATTTTTCAATTATAGAAAAATGATGGATTTAAAGATTTTTTTTCATGTATGGTTTTAATCAATTGAAATGATTTTATTTTCAAAAAGGCTTTCGCATTTATTTATTTTGCCTATACATAGGCATTCTTGTAGGGTTTGGTTTGCCCGGGTTGGATAGTATGACGGGTGTCGGTCACGTAGTTTTAGGTCGTGACAAACTTAATATCAGAGCACTAGGTTCTAATTCGAGTCCTAGAAGGTGTATAGAATCGTGCCTAGTAGAATTCTCCTTATTAGTGTGTTGTCCACCACACCCATATCGGAAAGGCTACATGGACATTGTAGGATTGTCTCATTCCTTTCTTCTCACTTAGGTCGTGCATTAAAGCTTGAAGCAAGGAGAAAATTGTCTATATATATCAAAATTCGGACGAGGTTTATGAATGAGAGTATTGAGCATAATGCTTGAGATTTAAGTAATCACACTAGCTACTCTAGGAGTTTCCAAGAAAGTGTCAGTGGCTTTCGATATGAATATAAGGGAAAATATAAGGAATGAAATAAAATAGGTTCAAATCGAATGATGCAATAATGGATTATAATTTTTGTTGCCAAGAGCTAATGACTGTTTGAAGGAAGATAAGATAAGAATCTCATTGACCGTTATCGTAATGCATCGGGAATCGTAGGAAGTTTGTGCTACTGAAAAGAATAACCACACCTTGAGAGGGCATGACCCTAGTATATGATTGGGACTGCTCGTAATATGTGAGCCACTAGTTGTGAAAGGCAAGTAGAACATGAAGAGATAAAATTGAATCTAGTGAATATGATAGTTTTGAGACAGTTAGAGGAGTTCGTATCCCGAGATTTTTATAGCTGGATATTGAAGGATTTCAAGTGTTTCAAAGATATATATTAATGTCTCATGCATCCTAAGGATGTTGTGTTAGGAATGAGGCTAAGGATATCTTATAAGATATGGAGGTTCTCATTGTGTAAACACATGTTAAATTCCATGGGTAGTAGGTGTATGCCCAATACACTTACGTAGACGTGGTTTAAAAATCTACATGGAATATAAAGATATACTATGAGTTGTTTGCGTTATTATTGTGAAAACTTTATTAAAATCTGCATAAAGCTATGATATACGAATTTAAGTGAAGCGGTCGTACTTGTTCAAAATGGTTGACTTTCGGCTTAGAGGCCTAAGGGAGTCGTACTTGCTAATGACATATTCGGGCATGGCTCAGAGGCATAAGTATGTCGTACTTGTAGAAAAATATAAGTGAATATGAACTCATGAATAGCGTAACAATGTTTTTCTCTAAATGTATATTTCATCTAAGATGAAGGAGTGTACACATTAATAAAATTACGAGGTATGTACAATATGGAAAGCGTAATATGTAATCCTCATATTGTAAAAAGGGTGGAGAAAGATGATACTTAGCAACATGAGATGCGGTTTGGAAGTGTCGTGGTATTTAAGAAGGAAAATGAACCAAGAGAGCTTTAATGAGTGTAGAGATTCGATCATATCATTGGAATTTGAAGATAACACGAATATAATGATCACGAGATTTGAATCAAACTCAATCGAAAGTGAAGACTATGAGAAGAGATTCTCGATTGGGAAATAAATGACCCTTAACATTAGGATAGACACGTATCGGACAAGTGTACTTGTGGTTTAGGACTTTTGTAAGGCCTATGGAAGAAGAATAGAAGCTTGAGAATGGACTCACTCTTAAGTGGGAGAAAGTCAAACATGTAATTTCACTTTAAGGTTGAATTTATCAAATATCGTCTAGGAGGGAATAAGTACAAGAAGAACAAATGAGGTTGCACCAGGGCGACAAGCTTATTGTAAGTGAAAGAGGTATATTATTTTTCGCAAAAGTTAAAGAGATAGTTGTCATTGTTTAGATAAGTTGTCATTGACTGAAAGAGTGGATTGCATGAGTCCTAGAAGTTTGGGTTGGGTATGAATCGACTTGAGTACTTGAATACCAGTTTAAAAAAATGAATAAATATGAAAATGTCATTGCACAAACTTAGCACGAGATGAAATAGAGAAAGATCTTTCTGAGTGTTTTCTTAAACAAGAAGTGGGCTATGTAAGTTAAGACATAGTTCCCTAGTGAATTCAATATGTCGGAAGGGAGTGATAACCCGTAGGAGATAGAATTACCGTCGGGGTCATGTTGAAGGCCAAGTGTCGAAGGCTTACGGGTAGTGGTGATATTATGATGAAAAGAATTTTCTAGTGAATGAAACCACAGACGATGACGTTCAGAAATCGATGGCCGGTGTATGTCACAAATTTAGTAATAGTGGGGAATGAATATTTTCTACTAAGTGGGCATATTATCTATGATGATTAACAAGTTGGGGATTTGTGACCGCCATAAAGGCGAGGATATTAACTACATGTTATTGGCGAACAAGGTAAGACAATATCGTGCTTGACTTCCGAAAGAATGAAGCAATGTTCTAAATGGATGCAGATGACCTTAAGTTGCTAGAGTTCCGAATGGATGAATGACATCATGAATGATATCCGAATAGAGGAATTGCATGAATTTGAAATCTTTGCAGTGAGAAAGTTAGTGAACGAGATCCTAACCCATAAAGGAAATTCGTAAGTGTGAATTTAGTCAAAAAGTTTGAAAATGGAGGACGAATTATGTAATATTACCTTACGAGTTATAGTGAAACTTTAGTTATAAGAGAACTATAAGAGATGTAGGAATGAAAATAAGTTTATTTGGATAGACTTCACCAAAAAAATATGGGTTTAAGAAATATGATATAGCATTCATAGAAGGGAATTGTTAATGAAAAATGTTGCAAGGCCCAAATGGAAGCGTATGCTTCTTCGAGGTTGCGTGAGGTTTCTAAAAGGAGGGGACATGCACATGACTTTACTTTGCTACCATAACTAACTTTAGTAGGTTTAATCTGCTATTGACTAACTATGAATATATGTGGACATATGTGATTTTTATGGTACATGAGAAATTTTAAAGGTAATGCTATTTCCTATTTTTGGTAGGATGTTTAAATATTAATAATGATGGTTCTGTTTACGAGGAATGATCGATTGAGACCCATATGATGCAAGTTTGTGAATTGAGAACTATATTCAAAGTCAGTGAAAGTATTATGGCGTAATCATGATATCGAGAAGGCCACGTGGAGGGCCGACGATGGATGTGAAAAGCCGATGCGCTCACTTGTTCATGACTACAAGTATGACTGTTTCTTAAAATTTTCTTTTAATTCGATGTGTATCATGCTTATTTCGTGAAGCGAGGGAGTAAATTATTTTCATGCTTATGAGTTGAGATTCAGTATATTATTGATGTAGTTAATCCACATATTGCTTATGGTGATTGGACCTGTCTTAAGGTGTATACCTTATTATTGTAATGTGGGAGTGTCTAAGATATCCCTCACCTATCATTTCACCGCGAACCATTAAAATGAATGAGTTACTAACATATGAGGAGATTTCTATTGTTATACTTGATAAACAAGTTCGGAAGTTGTGGACAAAAGAGATAGCATCAGTTAAGGTGTTATGGTGAAGTCAAGATGTTGAAGAAGCAATATGGGAAGCGTAGATTTACATGAAGAAAAGATATCCTTATTTATTTCAAGAAAATGGAGCTTGAGCTTGAATATTGTACTAGTGTGTCTTATATTTTCTTTTGAGACTTGCATTGTATTCACTGGTATTTGCTAGAGTGTATTAAATTTTTGCTGGTATATAGAGGTGCATTATATTAATTGTGAGTCGTACGGGGATGTCGTGCTTTATGTATATCCTGTACGTGTGGTTGGCTTACAGGTGGATATTTTCGGATGGTCCTATTTATAAAGGAGACTTTGTCAAATTTTTAAAAATTTGGATAATTAGTCAAAAGGATTAGTAATAGGAGGCCATATGGTGCAAAGGTCTAGAAAGTTTATGATTGGATATTTGAACTTGATTACGGCCTTGGCTTGACATTCAAGGACGAATTTTTCTAAGTTGAGGAGATTGTAAAGCCACATAAATTTTTCTAACAAGATTAAGCCTCGTTCGAGCTTAACAGAGTATTTAGTGAGATCTCAAGGTATGTGCAAGCCCATACAAGGGTATTGGGGTCATCACAATACTTGGACATGAAGACCACGAGGGTATCAGGATCATCACAATACTTGAAAAATTGACTAAAAAAGATAGAAATTCACTGAAACCCTGGGTGGCCAAGATACATGGCCCACGCAGGCTACGTGGCCCATTACAGAAGAAGGGATGAAGAAGAGAAGAAAACTTCCAGCTGCGTAGCCGAGTTACGTGGCCCATGCAGGATACATGGCTAGGATGCGTGGCCCACGCATGCCATCCGCGCACACTCTTTTTTATAAATAGAGAGAGTTTCAGGGAGAGAGAAAAGAAAGAAGATTTTGAAGGTTTTGGGGTTCTAGAGAGAGAAGTTCTCATCCATGGGCATTCTGTACACTCCAAGGTGAGTTTTTATCCATGTTTTAAGCTAATTAATGTTGATCAACACTAGTATTAATATTTGCAACATCCTTGGGTTGCTAGATTTCATCAAATCAACCAAGGGACACCAAAAGACGAATTTTCTAGGGCTTACTTCTAAAGGTAATTCCCACTACTTGAAATATATTCATGGAGTATAAACGAGTATTTTAATATTACTTGTGAGTTAAAAAAGTAGTTAAAAAAGTGAAATAGATGAACCCTAGTTTTGATATTGAAAAGCCTATTAGTAGGGAAGATTAATAGTGTTGGGTTTATTTGAACGACGTCGTTTTGAGTTTCTAATGGAACGACTAGATTCCATAACACATTTAACGGATGAATTGGAGTTAACATTCAAGGATTGACCTTTAAATGGTAAAATAAGGATTTTTGTGAAAATTATAAAGTTGGACCTAAGTGTTAGGCACTTGGTTTAATTGGTATTGTTGTGATGTGTTAATGATATATGTAAACTCATAAATGTAGATATCGACTTGTTGACGGCGTTTGAGCATTTTAAATAAATTGGACCATCGTAGTACTAGCTTGAAGCTTGGACTTGAGGTAAGTTGATTAAATTTACTCTTCTCGAGTGACTTTATCTAAGAGCATGATTTGGGTTAAGATATATGTTATTTATATATGTGTGTGTCCATACTTGTGGGGACAAGCGGGTGCGGATATCTCCATGTACTAAAATATTGTATTGCATATGAAGTTTCATGTTATTTTTTAAAATCTTATTTTAAATATTGGTTGGTAAAATGATACTTGAGACTAACGTTACAAGCTTTCTTAAAGAACTTATGTTGATGATAAAGGGATTAAGCATTTGAGTTTTATTGTTACCTTTGTTTTATAAAATGAGAAATATAATATTATATATATATAAAATCTTTATATTTCGAAATAGCACTTGTTAAATATTTAAGGATGGAATCTCATTTTGTTAATTACTTAATATTAAATGAGAAAGAATTTCATTTGATTTGTTCAACATGTTGGAATTGACTATAAACGTCATGGTTTGATAAAATAGACTTTGAGACTATTTGTTATGAATCTATTTTTGGGTATCAAATGTTTTGGGAGTTACTTGTATTGACCAAGATTGACTTCGGATATATCGTGTTTGTTGTCATGAAACTACATGTGTCGGTGTAGGCGTAGATGGTCACTTCGTAATATAGACTACGGTAGAGTATCCTCCTTGAGAGGAAGCTATTTTTTGCTATTAATAGCATGGCTGAGTCAATTTGTACGGCACTGTGATGAGACGACCTGAGCAAGTAGGGTATATGATACTTGCCGCTAAGTACATAACCTAGTTGACCTTCTTGTGTCGGTGATGGTAGTGTACTCCCGGTGAAAAGGATAAAAGATAATTTTGTTATGTTTAGGCCTAAGTAGCCAAAAGGAATTTCAATGACTTAATGACGTTGAAATGGTTTTGCATGATTCTTATTAGAATCATGGGTCGTTATAAATATCTTAAAAAGTTTATATCATGATTTACATTTTTCAAGTCTTTTCATTTGAAATGATAAAGAACATTACTTGATATAATTGTTATTATTTTATATCAAATATTGGTTGTATTATTTTTGTAAAGCCTTGTCCCAAGAACTTGAGTTAGAGATAGTTTATGATACTTATTGACTACCGTGGTAGTGTACTCAGCCCTCAGGGGTGTATGAGTTAAAAATTACATTTGACATGATCAAACCATATTTACATTAAACAGGCACTCTCAGACTGCTATGTGTCGCTAGTACGACTTCAATAAAGGCTTGTGCGATCGAAGTAATCTCTTAAGAAGTAAAGGGCAAGGCCGATAAAGCTATTAAAGACCAAGGTCGAAGAGTCAACAAATATCGAGATCGAAGAGTCAACTAAGATCGTGGTCGAGGTCGAGCACTCACTGTAAATAGAATGAATAACGGCTAGTTTTAGGATAAGACATCATAGAAGAATATTCTAATGGATATTCTCTGCACCTGCACTATTAGGGCATTCTAGGTATATGTTCTCTACAAATAGAAAGAGACACAAGGATAGGGGACATAAGATATTCACTTGTAAGAAAATACATTGACTTTATAGAGAGAATCTGGCTTTATTGCAAGCACACGAGAAATACATTTTCACTAAGATCCTTGCATAACTTTTCCAGTTGATCCAAGAACTACTTGAATATTCGAAGGCTCATCAATCATTCATCATTGCCAGAAGAAATATCAGTAAACCTTACTCCTTTTCGGGTAATTCAGATGTTCTTATTTACTTGAATGCCATTAATTGTCATTTATTATTATTTAATGTTATCTTCCCACCTTTTTGGTCATTGAATATTGTTAGTGTTGTCCATATTTACTGCCTTTCGGTCAAACATACATATTATCTACTACAAAATCGGGTATTTTCTCTTTTGGATATGAATATTAGCTAAGATTGACTCTATTTTATTTAAATCTAATTGGTTGAACCTGGATCTAAATTTTGGGTCAAACAAGAGGCCCCTCTCTGTCTGCGGCATATAGCAAGGCACCACTTCTATTCCGTGGTAGCCTTCATGTTGGTCTTACTTATTTTTGGTTAGGATTTGTCCCAAATATTTATTTCATCCTTGTGTCTTAGAGATTCCATAGACAGTTGTTATTCTTTTGGAGTTGTAATCGAGAGTTGTTTATATGGCATGCATGAAAAAAATATTGTTATTCTTTAGTATTTTTCAATAATAGAAAAATGATGGATTTAAGTGATACAATATTAAACGCGGAAACAAGAAAACAAAAGATAGAATCAAAACACTCTATGAATTATCAAGGCAACAAGTGCGCACTAGTCTACTTACCTTCTTGATGAAATCAAGGAGTACCTATACTATACGAATGACCCTCAAGACAACGATTGTCTTGCAAATTGTTCGATCAAACAAGAAACGAGTTCAATTTTGAATCACACCAAAATTGGACAAGTTAAGTCACACGTTTTTGGAGAGCACAAAGGCTTGGCCGAAAATTGTATTCAATATAATGTCAAAGGTACTACAAATGATGAGGTCTTTAGGCTTATATAGAATGAGCCTTGTCCTAAGCTAACTGGGATCAAACAATTAAGAAAAAGGCCAGAAATTGGCTAAGTTTAAAGAATAGTCACGCAAGACTAAACAAGTAAGAATTAATATCTTCCATAGCAATACAATAATACAACATAAACACAAATGTACAACATCAACAAATATTTAGTCCAACACAAGATGCGTGAACGTTTGGCTCTTCTCCAAGGCTAACCAACGCCTTTTCTTGTCTTATCCAACATCGATGGCATGAACGTAGCTTGATCAGGTTGGCCTGTATCATTCTCCTCTTCTTGAGAAGATTTCATCCTCAAAATCGAACCATCTTCATCTTTCAGAGTGGCACTACCTGCAACACAAGGAGTTGAGTCAGAAATATTGAACGTCTTAGAAACACTATACTCACCAGGTAGGTCTATCTATAACATAGGCATTCTTATTGATTTCCTGCAACACTTGGAATGAACCAACGACAAACATGTCCACATATTCCTGCAAAACATAATCAACAACACTAGGCAAGGGGTGAACGTTAGTAGAAACTTCATCGTCACACTCAACCAAATCAGTTCCCTTATCTTCCTCAATCTCCTCGTCACTCTCCACCTCACAAACAGTACCATCATGTTTAGGTCTTAAGGTAGAACTATCACTAGTTCCTTCTCCGGCATTCTTCCAAGTACTAGCGGTTCTTTCAAGGTTCTCTATTCGGATACTAAATGCCCTTACTTCAGCCCAAGGCTCGGCTAAAGTAATGTCTGTCACAACCTTTTCTCCTTCCGTAGCCATGTACCCGCAAAAGAAACAAGACTAGAGAATGGTTAAGGTTAGTAAAAAAATTCTCTCTCTCACTTTTGAATGACTCTCGGGTTCACTGAAATTTCGAGTAGGATTTCACACTTGTCTTCAAATTGGCTTCCTCTAATTGATCAAGTTCCTTAGCGACCTTTCAAGTTCACAAGTTAAATAGTTTCTTCGGGGTGAGTGAATTTATGTGACTCGATAGGCGGACAGCTTTGTAAGTCAAGAAGCCAATAATTATCTATGAAAGTGAAAATTTTGAGTTTTAGCACGAGGTTCTACAAGCTCAAAGATTAGTAATTACTTAAGTAGGAAATTATCTAAAAATTACTAATTAGATTTAATGTAATTCAAGAAGGAATTTCGAAATAGTAAAGAGAAGAAAATTTTTGAACCTTTCCCACTTTAGTTTGGAGAAGACCAATCCTCTCTCCTTAGCTCTAAGGATTTTCGGCCCCCCTTCTCCTTTTCCAAAACAAGTTCGCCCCTCCTCTCCTTGTCCAAATAGAATTTCAACTCCTAAAACTTCTCCCTTTTAGATTGGGAGTTGTTCCTTCTTGGACTAGAATTAGGGTCTCCTATTCCTCCTCCTTCTCCCAATTTCGGCCCTCTTTTCTTTCTCTCTCACACGTTCAAGACTTCCCCAAGAAGTATCAAATTAATGTTCAAGAACTTCAAGAATTCAAGGAAGACTCGTTAAGAACGATTGAGGATTCAAGACCCTCTTCAAGAACAATGCAAAACTCTTCAACAACTACAATTTTAATTCCAAGAACTTCAAGATTCTTGAGTTTCACATGACTACCTTTAAGAACAACAATTTTGGGCGTTCAAGAACTTCAAGCCTTTCAAGATCAAACGTGCACTAGCTTCAAGATTGGAACTAGAGTTTTCAAGAACGGTTTTAACAATCAAATCTTCAAGATTTCAACCCTAGATGTTTTAGCAACTTCAATCAACAACAATTCTCGATTTTTCTCTTCTTTTTCTTTTTTTGTCACGTTTTTTCTTCTTTTTCTCTTTTGTTTTTTTAATCAAAACAAAATTTAAAAAAAAACCTAAACTAAGGCACAAAGAACAGGATTGGGATTGTAAGAACAAATCCTTTCCAAGCTTTGTTACCAACTGATGCAATATTAAACGTGGAAACAAGAAAACAAAAGATAGAAACAAAACGCTCTATGAATTATCAAGACAACAAGTACGAACTAGTCTACTTACCTTCCTAATGAAATCAAGGAGTACCTATACTATACGAACGACCCTCAAGACAATAATTGTCTTGCAAATTGTTCGATCAAACAAGAAACGAGTTCAATTTTGAATCACAACTAAATTGAACAAGTTAAATCACACGTTTTTGGAGAGCACAAAGGCTTAGCCGAAATTTGTATTCAATATAATGTCAAAGTACTACAAATAATGAGGTTTTTTAGGCTTATATAGAATGAGCCTTGTCCTAAGCTAACTGGGATCAAACAATTAACAAAAAGGCCAAATTGGCTAAGTTTAAACAATAGTCACGCAGGACCAAACAAGTAAGAATTAATATCTTCCATAGCAACACAATAATACAACATAAATACAAATGTACATCATCAATAAATATTTCGTCCAACACAAGATGTGTGGGCTCTTCTCCAAGGCTAACCAACGCCTTTTCTTGTCTTATCCAACATTGATGGCATGAACGTAACTTGATCAGGTTGGCCTGCATCATTAAGATATTGTTTCAAGTATGGTTTTGATCATTTAAAATGATTTTATTTTCAAACAGGCTTCCGCATGTATTTATTTTGCATATAGATGGGCATTCTTATACGGTTTGGTTTGTCCGAGTTGGAGTGTACCGGTGCCGGTCACGTAGTTCTGGGTCTTGACATCCGAGTCCAAATTGGTGTTAAATCTCAAAATATATTTTCTTAACCTTCAAGTCAAAAGCTCTCTTTTTCTCTTTTGAATCCTTGGTTCTAAGGCAAAATTGTCGTTAAATTCATGTTATAATCATAGATCTGAGTGATAATCATTTTAATAATTGCCTCAATTCAAGTTCATTAACTTCTAAAATAATAAAACAAAGTCCAAGTACTGAATGAAATTATATACATAAGCGCATAATTTTCTAGTGCAAATTTTCAGAAATAATAGTATTGGCCTTCTTTTAATAAAACAGTCATAACTTTTCATACGGATATCAGAATAACAAACAATTTAAATTTTTAAAAATTAGAGTCAAAGAGATACAGCTTTCAAGTTGGATCATCCCCGAATACTATAAAGTTGCAATCAATTCTCTTATGAATCAAGCAAAGCGCAGAAAATCACGCTTAACACTTCAAATCTTTCAAAAACTTACTCCATACGCACCGAAATTCACTTGAACCCTTTAGGTACCCTTCAAACCATCCCGACACCAAATACCCTTATATGAAATTATCAATAGGCTAAAAATACAAATAAAAATGCTGCAACACAGTCAATTCTCAAGTCAATAAAAAATAATAATTGGTGTTTCTTCACTTTAGTACATAACAAGCTATCGTGTCACTCTTAATGATCAAGAGATTAAATTATAATAAAGGAACAAATATTGAAATGGAATATTATCCTCCCGAGAACTGTAAATGTAATGCACAAAATCTATATTTGTATGATGAAAAAAGCAAACCGGAGGATAAAACGATATTGTGGTTCTAACATCCCATTCGGGGTACTTCCGATACTAGTGAAATTAATTAAAAAAAGTCTTTCCATGTCATCGTGATACCATTTCTTATTTTCCCCACTGAATTTTAGGAATCCAGAAAAACTCCAGATCGCCTATGCATTAATTTCCCTACAGAGTAAGGGTGTGGCCCATCTTTCCATGTCATCGTGATACCATTTCTTATTTTCCCCACTGAATTTTAGGAATCCAGAAAAACTCCAGATCGCCTATGCATTAATTTCCCTACAGAGTAAGGGTGTGGCCCACCACGGGCCTGGCGGGCCTGGGCCTGAGACGGGCCTGGGCCTGGCGGACCCCGGTCCTGGCG
>MCJB01051942.1:0-33035 GCA_002018475.1 Nicotiana obtusifolia
AGCTTTCACACTGTCTACAATCGTTATGTCTTCGATGGCTTTGATTTTCTCGGGGTTGATTTCTATTCCTCGGTTCGAGACCATGAAACCAAGGAATTTTCCCGAACCCACTCCGAATGCACACTTCTCTAGGTTCAACTTCATGTTGTACCTTTTTAGTACATCGAATGTTTCCTGCAAATGACTCAAATGGTCCTCTGCTCGCAGGGACTTAACTAACATGTCATCAATATAAACTTCCATTGTTATTCCTAGTTATTTTTCGAACATCTTATTTACTAGGCGTTGGTAGGTAGCCCCTGCGTTTTTCAGCCCGAATGGCATCACGTTATAGCAATAAGTGCCATACTTAGTGATGAAGGATGTCTTTTCTTGATCATCCTTATCCATTCGTATCTGGTTGTAACCAGAGTAGGCATCGAGAAAACTAAGGGTCTCGTGGCCGACGGTAGCATCGATGATGCGATCGATATTGGGCAAGGGAAAGGAATCCTTGGGGCATGCCTTGCTTAGATCTTTATAATCTATGCACGTTCTTCATCAACTAGACTTGGTTTTCTGTCTCCTTAGAACTCAAGGATACAGTGGTACGCGACGATGGGCGCCAAACTGTTTACCCTGAACTACGGGTAACAATTAAATTTGTACGTTGTATTAAGGATACGTGACTTGGCCTGATACAATTAAAGAATAAACGATAAATAAAGGCTGAGTTAAATAAATGAAAGAATAGACAAACCACCAAAGTTGAGTAATTTAGCTGTGACGGAATGGACAATAACGAAAAAAGTATTTTATGAAGAAGATAGTCAAAATATGCTAACTGTTATATTGATCGTATGTTGTGTCCTGTACACAGTAGGGTTGAATTCTTTATATATGAGGAGAAAAGAATCCTATACAAGGTAAAAGACCTAATTACAGGGTAAAAGATCCCTAAAATTATTGGTTCAACGTCTTTGCTGATTTGGGCCGTGATTCCCGCCGAGATATTTACATGTCACGAGATTTCCGGCCCTGCCGTTATGCGAATCTGATATTTTTACCATAAGATGCTCTACCCAGACCGGTCTCGACAACCTTATCTCGAATACCTTGGCCTCGAACTTTATCCCGATGACGCCTGACCTCGAACTTCCCTTCTCGAAGTGCCGGTCTCAATCTACAGGAGACCGACCTCAATTTACACCGATAATCGTAACCCAAGACTGGTGCTTCTTATGCGCTCGATCGTATCTGACCCCATACACTACTTTAACATAGTAATTGTGTAGCAGGAGATGATAGTCTGTGCCTGTTGAATAATATGAGCAACCCTACCTTAAGGAAGTTGTGAAGTATTATTTACGTTGCATGGGGTGATCCTTTAGGCTAAAAACCTTAGGACCCCCCACCCCTAAACTGTCATGCCCCGACCTTGGGGAGCGCGATCAGTGCTCAACCGAGATATCTCAGTCAAGCAAGCCTACTTGATTCCTTCTAACCAACCTTACCCATGAATAAAGTGAAGATGTATACCATTTGTTAGACAATGAGAGGATTTCATGAACAATGCCAATTTCATTACCATTAGTTACTTCTTTCACAATTCCCAAAAATACATTACATGTTCATAGATTTAGAAGTGGAAACATGTGCTGCAGGTACAACATTTCAAGTTTGACTTGCCCAAATCATAATACAACCCACACTACGTCTACGGAGACTCTAATGGATACAAAAGAGTAATATGATGGTGCCGGCAACAAGGCCTCGGCTATACCTCAAAACACTATACATAAGGTACGAAAGACTCAAGACCCCGAGATCAAGTGGGGCTCATCAAGTCAGCTGAGAAGAGGGTGTACCGCTATCACTGATCGATGCCGCCTGCCGTGGAACCACTCGCATCCATTAAAGATGCAGCGCCACCGGAAAAAAGGACGTTATTACATATGGAATAGTACTAATATATAAAACAAAACATTCTCTCGATGAATCGGGTAACTGTACAAGGAGAAAGAAACATGGAATCAATGAGACCCTCAAACAATATTAAAGCATCAAGTTAAGAGAAAGAAAATATTTCAAGTAAATATCAATATTTTTAAGTTGGGAGATCTTTAGTACCGATATAGCACCGTGATTTTAGCACAAAGTCCTATCTTGTCCTGATCGGCTAAGCCGTCTCACCCAAGACATCCAATCACAACACCACCATGTGCACGACATGGCGTCCAATCTCGGCCCGATCGTCTAAGCCATCTCATCACAATGCCGTGTGGGTCGACATAACATTCCACTAGCAATCATCTCATCCTTATTAAGGGGAATAATCTCAACACATCAATCTCATCCAAATTAAGGGGAATAATCTCAACACATCAATCACGGGGATTTACCCCTCAATCACTCCTACAATGGCAAGTGTAGTTTCGGGGTTAGGCTGTTTCAACCTGCCCTTCCTCGGTGAATAAACGATACTCCCAATACATTTATTATAAATGAAGTTATAGCTCATTTCATAATCCTTCAGAGTTCGTTTCGTTGAATTGGCACCATTAGCCACACGTATAATTTTCATTCTTGGCACGATGAACACATTTTATATTTCATACTCACTTCTTTCACTTTCAAGCATCATCATAGGTTATCAACAGTAAAAGTATTTGACGTCAAGACTTTTAGTATGTATATGAACAATAGGAGCCTTATGCACATTGCGGTTATAAGACTTTTAGTATGTATATGAACAATAAGAGCCTTATGCACATTGAGGTTATCTTCCAAAATTAGGCATAATAAAATTGCAATTGAAACATGAATTTAAGTCACAACATTTTGATATATTGGTCATACTTGAATACATTCCCGAAGGAGAACATAATATGACAGGGGTAATTGGAACACCTTTGGAGTATATATATCTTTCAATATAAAGCTTATTTGGAATAATTGAATCTATTAGGAAAGACTCGGAACATGAGAAATAAGGACTTAGGCAATTACACTTGGAACATACGAGAGCATCATTGAATTCGACTCTACAAGAGACGTTTAGCCAATATACCTCACTTGAGCTTTCCTTAAACTACTACAACGTTCCGAAAATCCTAGCAACCTCAATATATTAGAGACATGAAATAATTGAACCATAATTGGGAAGAGATTCATGGGTTCAGTTTATTTAGGCATTTATTAAGCACTAGGTGTGCAAATTAGACTACAAGGCTCTCTTATATGATTTCTTTAACCCCACAACCCATATCAACCAACAATTCATCCTGGGTAATTCAACGACCTCCAACACCCCTCTATTGAAACATGAATGCCATATATTCTACTCCCCAGCCCACTTAAACCCGAAGCAACCTTGCATGGATGATGTAGGACAAGGACTTACCCAGATAGGTGACGGCCTAGTGAGTGATTCCCTTGAATATTCAAGTTTGGGGCAAGAATTGATGGTCAAAGCACTTGGGGATTCTTCCTATCTAAAACACTCCCCTCTCTAAACAACAACGGCTTAAACCAGCCAAAATAACCCTCTAATTCGTTTTATAAAAATGGGGTCGAGTAAAATTTCCCCAAACTTAAGCCTCTGAATCGGGTCTGTGATCGCAGACTGGACCACAACAGAGTTGCGGCCCACAAAGTGGACCCAAAAAGTGGTCTAAAAAATTAGGCTGCTCGGGTTAGGTATGCGGCAGCTATGCGGTCCGCAGACCAATTATGCGGCTGCGAAATGGATCACGGAATCACCTTGAGGAAATTTTCATGTTGAATTCTAGGATGGAAGTGCAGCCCGCGAGATGATCATGCGGTTGCATAATTGACAGCAAAATGACCTGTAAAATTGGCATTGTTTTTGTTTCACTCTACTGCAGATCGGCGGTCCACGGATTAGTTCTGCAGTCGCATAGTGGACCGTAAAAGTACCATATTCTGCAATAATTCTTCCAACTCCCCAATGCATTGCACAACTCAAAAAGTTCGTACCGCTATCTACTACCTTTGAACATGTTAGCCTACCTGGCACCACGAAACCCCGGGTTTTAGATAAAATTTTACGGGGCCTTAAATCATCCCCTTCTTAGGATCATTCATCCTCGAATGAAGAGTAGAGTCCGCTTAGAACATCCAACATAACTCATCTCTTCTTCCTCACATCTCAAGCTCCCAAATTTTGACTACCTCCCAAATTTTTCAGAAATTTCAGCAGAGTTTCCCTTGTAATTGGGCCTATCCACCTGTTAGAGAATCTAAGAAAACAGTCCTAACAACATAACCATAACTCACAATGTACCAAAATATAAAACAACATTGACCATAATGTCACAAACATTATATTACGAAAAATGGGCATTTTTAACATAAACTGTAGAAGTTCAACATAATTTATAGAAAGTGAGCTCTTAATCTTTCTTTCCACACACAACTACTTAATTATACAAACAAATGAGGGTATTTCTTCTTCATCTCTTCCTCGGCCTCCCAGGTGGCTTCTTCCACATGTTGGTTTCGCCATAGCACTTTCACGGATGCAATCTCTTTATTCCTCAGTTTCAGACTTGCCTATCAAGAATGGCAACCGGAATCTCCTCATAAGTCGCATCCTCATTAACCTCAATAGCCTCAACCAGAACAATGAGTGACGGGTCTCCAACCATCTTTTTCAACATAGACACATGAAACACCAGGTGCACTAAGGACATCTCTGGAGGTAATTCGAGCCTGTAAGCCACCTGCCAAATCTTTTGAATGATTCTGTATGGCCCGATATACTTGGGGCTCAATTCCCTTTTTCCCGAACTGCATTATACCCTTCATGGGAGAAATCTTCAAGAATACCCAATCATCCTCTTTGAACTCTAAATCCCTGCGACGCATGTCTGAATAGGACTTCTGGCGACTCTAAGTAGTTTTCAACCGCTCCTTAATGACTTTAACCTTCTCCATAGCCTGGTGTACGAGGTTTGGGCCTATCAATTCTGCTTTCCCACCCTCGAACCACCAAGTGAGAGATCTACATCTCCTACCGTATAGAGCCTCGAACAGTGCCATTTGAATGCTGGCATGGTAACTATTGTTGTAGGCAAATTCTAGGAGCGGCAAATGATCATCCCAGCTACTTGAAGTCAAGAACATAAGCGCGCAACATATCCTCGAGCGTCTGAATAGTCCTTCTGCCTGCTCGTCAGTTTGTGGATGCAAGGTTGTACTAAACTTCACCTGAGTACCCAAACCTTGCTGAAATGTCTTCCAAAATTTAGTTGTGAACTATGCCCCTCGATCTGAGATAATAGAAGCCGGAGTGCCATGCAACCTGACTATTTCCTTGATATACAACTGAGCATACTGTTCTGTTGCGTCGGTAGCCTTAA
This sequence comes from Nicotiana obtusifolia, assembly GCA_002018475.1. Classification (NCBI taxonomy): domain Eukaryota; kingdom Viridiplantae; phylum Streptophyta; class Magnoliopsida; order Solanales; family Solanaceae; genus Nicotiana; species Nicotiana obtusifolia. The sequence continues at coordinate 5,364 of MCJB01051942.1, forward strand.
CAGGTAGGAAGTATGCTGATTTCGCGAGTCGATCCACAATCACCCAAATTGAGTCAAACTTACGAGGTTTGTGACGTAGTCCCACCACAAAGTGCAAATTGATCATCTCCCTCTTCCACATTAGAATTTCTATGTTCTGTGCCAACCTACCGGGCCTTTTGTGTTCGGCCTTCACTTTTTGACAATTTGGACACCTTGCCACAAAGTCCGATACATTCCTCTTTATATCATTCCACCAGTAGACCTCCTTAAGATCATGGTACATCTTTGTAGAGCCTGGGTGCATGGAATACCATGAATTATGAGCCTCGGTCATGATTCTTTCCCGGAGACCATCTATATTTGGAACACATAATCTCCCTCGGTACCTTAGTGTAGCATCATCCATGCTAAGAGAAAAAGTCATGGTCTTATGTTTATTAATCCCCTCCTTCAACTGCACAATCAACAGATTGTCGTACTGTTCTCCTTTTGACCTCCACAACAAGTGATGATTCGGCCCTATTTTGCACAACCACTCCTCCTTCACTTGATTCCGCAAGGAGAACTCCGAAACTAGCCAATCGGTGAACTTCATTGGCCAACGACCTTTGATGTGCCTTCAGGTGAGCCAAACTACCCATGGATTTCCAGTGAAGAGCATCCGCCTAAACATTAGCCTTACTCGGATGATATAGAATATCGAGGTGGTAGTCCTTATGTAACTCAAGCCATCTTCTCTGCCTCTTATTCAATTCCTTCAGCTTGAAATATATTGAAGGCTCTTATGGTCCATGGATATATTCACATGGACACTAAATATTCAGTGCAAACACCATTGCCACAAGCTTTAAGTCATGTGTTGGATAGTTCTTCTCATGATTCTTGAGATCAAACATGGTGCCTCGACTATGCACCATGACAACACAATCCCTATAAACTCGCGCAGCCACAATAGGCTCGCCAACTGGAGTAGATACGGAGAACAGCTCATGAAGCTTTTCTGATTCTATCCTGAATTTCGGAGCAACATAAGGAGTGACATATGACAAAGTGGAACCAGGGTCCATGAGAGCATAAACATCATGAGATTGGATAGTCAATATCCTTGTGACAACATCTGGAGAAGCCTCTGAACTCTTGCAACCCCTCATAACATAAAAATGGCCAAGTCCTCCTGAACTCTGTGCACCACCCCTAGCTGCACCACGCCCTATAGGTGTTGGAGTGCCTCGAGCTGGAGGAGGTGGTGCGTATGTAGTAGCTGCAGAACTAGCTGGCTGTGCAGTACCCCTGCCCACACTCTAGGTGGACGGACAAGAATCCCTCTGAATATGACCTGTGGTACCGCACCCGTAGCATATGGGTAGGTCCACGTAGCAGGCCCCTTAATGAATCTTCCCACACCTAGGGCATGGGGGCCTCGCTGCTACTGGAATCTCCCACAAGGCCGACCCTGGTAGGATTCCCTGTTGCCCTGACTGGGCCTGACATGGCTCCACTACTGCTAATCGGGCCCTGATGATGGTGCACTGACTGAAGATTGAGCAAAGGACTGGGATGGCCCGAACGACCCCCCCTAAATACTGATATTCTACCACTACCACCACTGGAAGAAGCACCAAAGGTACCCGCTGACTGAAAATTTTGGGTCTTTGTAGCTTGAGCAAATGCCACCATCTTCTCAGAGTTCATATCATAATTCAAGGTAGCTGTAGCGGCCTCATTAATAACCAAGGGGCTGAGGCCCTGCACAAAGCGGCACACTCTAGCCTCCATAGTGGGGAACATGTAAATGGCATACTTGGACAGGCGTGCACACTTCATATGATAATCCCACACACTCATACTACCTTGTTTTAGGTTCTCAAACTCGGCAGCACGGGCTGCCCTAGTCTCGGCAGGTAAGAAATGATCAATGAAGGCATCGACAAACTCACTCCACTTTGCCGGAGGGTTGCCTTCCTCACGTGACTCTGCCCACAGTTCAAACCAAGAATAGGCCACCTCGTCCAGGCGATAGGAGGCCTACTCCACTGCTTCCCTCTTAGTGGCACGCAGAACTTGAAGAGTCTTATGTATCTCATATATAAAGTCTTGGGGGTCCTCATCGGGATAGGTACCTGTGAACACTAGATGATTCAACCGAAGAAACCTGTTCACCTTGGAACTAGCGGAATCCCCTCTTTGGCTGGAAGAAATAGGTGCAACATTCGATCTCTAGGCCCGGGAAGCCACTATCAGAGCCAACATCTGTATGGCTCACCTAAGGTCCCATCAGAAACACTCGGACCGGATGTTGGGGCTGGAGGTGGAACTAGAGTATCAGTTGGAAGAGGAGTCGTTGCACCATCAGTAGGAGTAGGGATTGGTGCAGTCTGAGCAAGAGTAGTAGAATCAGGCAGTGTTGTGGCTGGGGGATTATACTAACCCCTCGGGTGCTCACTCACATCATCGGGTATAGGATCAACTGCCACTCCTGGGGTGGCATTGGCTCTTCGGCCAGTTGTTGCCTTCTTCGTAGGCGCCATATACTGAAAATTAGAACAATGCACGAGTTAAAGGATGAACAATATTATTGCTCATTGTTATTTTTAGAATTTAAGTATTATTTTGTTTTCATGTCAAAAAAGGAAACAAGAAGAGGGGATCCTAGTTTTTGAAGATTAAAGTAAATTCTTTCCTTATTCTTATGGGTTTTAGGTTTCTTAAGTTCTTTTTTATTCCTAATAACCAATTACTATTCTTCCTAGGTTCGGTCCATCACTTTCCTTTTCTTTTTTCTTACACCGTATTCTTATCACCAAGGTTGTGACTAGTAAGGTTTGTTGATAAATCTGAAGATTAACCACCAATAGTTGCTTTGAGTGAGAAAAGGAAAGAGAGGTGAGAGCGTTATAGGAAAAATGCCAAATTTGAGAGATACATATTTCTTCTAATCTTTGTTCAAGATGTCTCAAAAAGGTAGTTAGGAAGAAAGGAGGCGAGCTATAACTCAATAACTTGAAAAGTTGAACTTTCAGTATGCCGAATTGAAGGAAGACGATGGTAAAGTTATTTTTCAACACTAGAGCTAAAGTGATATCTTTGATTTGATCTCTTAGAATTGACAAAGGGGTTGGCTATAACTCCATTAGCACTTACATTGTTGAGAAACTGAACTTGCCTCGTGTTGAGCATATTGAACCCTACATGTTGATAGAAGTAAAGGTAGATAAGGCCATGGTATGTCTTCAAAAGAGCTTCATATAACATGGAAAAAAATAGATACTCTTTTGAGGTTAACAGGAAGAAACTCATTCTTGGGCCTTTGACTGCCTCACAAATTTGTGAAGATGAAAAGACTTTATGAAGAGAATATGGAAAAATATGAGAGAGAAAAGAATGAGAGGAGTAAGGGAGTGCATGTTGATATCCTAAGAGAGGAAAAAGGAGAGGTTGTATTGAGTAAAGAGAATAGGATGTCAATTGGGAAAAAAAGTGAGCTTGAGGAAAAGAAAAGAAACAATGCAATGAGATAAGAAAAGTCTGAGAGGTATAGAGAAAAAAAGAAGAGGGTTTGAGTGAAGAAAAAAAATTTATTGAATGAAAAGAGGCTAAGGGCGAGGAAAAAGTTAGTCTTGTGATAAAAGACAAAGAGAGTGTAGGCAAGAAAATATTTCTTTTACTTCCTAACCTATTAACTCTTTCCTGTTTTGGTTCTTGTGATTTTGTACAGCCAAGTGTTGAAAGACCTTTTGAAAGGGGAGGTAAGGTGCAAGAGATGGTGGAAAAGGATCCAATTATTCCAACATGAATTTGGCGAAATCAATACTTGTTGGATGGTGGAAGATAAAAGCTTGATTAAATTTTTTGTTGTTAAACCTTCTGCCTATTTTGGTTCTTATTTACACGTTTATGACATGGACTTCCCTAAATCCATTGCTAAGTTGGAACCATTACATAAAAGAATACAAGGCGATAATGTTTCATTGGTAAATAAGTCCAAGTATGGTATGTATAATTGGTTTATTTGCATTCTTGGCGTTCTTAGAACACCTAAGGTATTTTTGGAAGTAATGAACTATACTCTTATTTCTTATATTGGCGACTTTATTATTTTTGTGGATGACAATATTTTGATGCATATCAAGTCATTAACTGTAATATCTAAGTTCAAGTGCAAGAGTAATTTACTTCCTTTTGAAATTGAGTACGACATAGCCGATTTTGAATTCCAACTTGGTAGGAAGAGGCATGAAATTTATGAAAAGATGCTTGTGAATAAATTAAATGTTTATTATTCTCTTATTCAAGAGTCTAATGAGTTTTCATGTGATAAATGCTGAAATGTGATTTTTATTGTGTGATGGGGAGTTGTCACGACCCCAATTTCCTTCCGTAGGAAGTCATGTGATGGCACCTAGTCTCTGCGATTAGGTAATCCTAACATTTGATAATAACTTGACAAAAATAATCAACAAAAGTACTAAAACAAGCCTGATAAACTGATATAATCTTCGGAAATAGGATCTCAACAATAAAGTCACCAAGACCGGTGGAACTGAGCCATAAGCTCAACAACGTAAGCTAAAATGTCTACTACATCACCGTTTGAATTAAAATACAATAGGAAGTAAAGAAAAAGGAAGGTGACTCCGATGCCTGCGAACGCCGAGCTGACATACCGTGAAGTCTCCGTAAAGCAACTAACAGACGATCACTAACGACTGGCACAAGCAGACGTACCTAGACCTGCACAAAAGATGTGCAGAAGCGTAGTATGAGTACACCACAACGGTACCCAATAAATACCAATTCCAACCTTGGTAGAGTAGTGACGAGGCCAGGTCAAGACATCTATTATGATATAAATAAATAGTATGAAAACATCAGAACAAATAATAATGGAAAGCGGAGAAATAACTGATATGAAACAAGTTAATAGCATGAACTAATACCGGAATTTTAAGCATGGAAATAACATAAAGGAAGCAAGTAAAGAGAACCACAATGAGCACACATGGACAAAAACTAATTGAACAAGAAAGAACAAAAACAACAAGAAGTGTTCCCACCATTACTCTTTGCAACATAAGATGAACAACAAGAATCACAACGAGGTACCGCCTCGTGTACAATAAGAGTCACAACCGAGGTACTACCTCGTGTATATATCAAGAATCATAATGAGGTACTTCCTCGTGTACAATAAGAGTTACAACTAAGGTACTGCCTCGTGTACCTCCTAGTATTCACAATTCACAATCTCAATCACAATCATTCCTTATACTACTGTGTGAGCCTTATATTTAAATAGGTTTAGAAAATATTTTTTCCGAAATAGCTACACGCACTTTAGCCCACTTTATGACGCTGCGTGGCTTCACATAATTTCCTTACAAGTAACACGCACATAAGTCCCACCTTATGCTGACGCATGCACATCAACCTGTAGTCTTATACCGCTGCATGCGTGTCAACATCACATCACAATAACAACTCGCACCACAAGTGTCCATATATCACAAATTGCCATCAACAACAATATCAAAATTTCCACAACAATAGCCCATGGCTCCACTACAATGTGTACATGAATATCAACAATAACAGTGAAAGCAACACGCTCAACAAGAAAGATGTCTCAACAATAAACACAATTCGCCTCAACATGATAACGACATTCACAACTTCAACACCAATAACTCAACAATGAGAGAGATAATGTATAACTGCAATATTAGATAAGAATAACTCACAATGGAAGAGATAACGTGTAACAATGACTTCAAATAATGATAATCAACAATGAAATATATAACATGTAGCAATAAAAGAGGAAACAAGTTCAACTAAAGCATGAGAGCAGTTTATCAATTAGGATGAAGAACGAGTGTTAACGAAATCAATTAAGGCATATATGGATAGACTAACACAAGTAAGAATAGATTGCCTTTGAGAATTAAGAACATGATATGACATTTCAATTGAATCATGGAAAGAGTCTAAGTAGCCTAAATCGGTCAAATACCATGTAGAACCCGTGTACCCACTCGTCACCTTGCGTACACGGCTTTCACATAGCACAAATGAATCAATCAATACCAATCCTAAGGGGTCGTCCCCCCAAGTTAGGCAAGGTACTTACCTCAACTAGGCCAATTCAACTCTCAGAAATAGCTTTTCCTCTAATATTCGCCTCCACACGGCTCAAATCTAACCAAAATTAACTTAATATCATCAAACAATGCAAGGGAAATCGATAAAATAGATAAAGTCATGATCTTTATACATTTTCCGAAAGGTCAACAAAAGCCAACCCGGGGCTCGCCTGGTCAAAACCCAGGTCCAATGGCAGATTCCGACTACCCATGGCCCCATGAGTTCATATATGTAATTAGTTTCAAAATCCGAGTCCAAATCGATTCTCAAAACTCAAATTCTTATTTTTCAAAAACTTGACAAGGTTTCATAATTTTTCACTTTTATTTACATGATTTGATGTTAAAATCTAAGACATATTGATGGAATTTGATTAGAAATTGTTTAGAATCATTTACCCAAAGATTGTAGATAAAAATCCCCTCTTTAAATCGCCTCGTACCAAGTCTAGGCTTCTAAAATGAGAGAATGCTAGATGAAATCCCGACTTCCAGCCCTTATGTTTAGCTGCAGTTATCGCAATTGCGACATGAATTTACAATTGCAAAGAAAATCTCGCAATTGCGGCACTGACAGGCCAAAGGGAACTTCTCGCAAATGCAAAGATGGGTTCGCAATTATGAACCCTTTTCCCCTCGCAAAAGCGACATATTAGTCGTAAATGTGAACTACCCAGAATCTTATGTCACTTCGCAATTGCAAGCCAGGTATTGCAATTGAGGCCCCCTGCTATGCTCGCACTTGCGAACTTGGTGTTCGCAAATGCGATACCTGAAGCACTAGCACACCAGATTCTGCAATTTCGGTCCAAAACACTCCGATACATGTTTGAAACTTATCCGAGCCCTCGGGCTCCAAATCAAACATCCACACAAGTATGAAAACATCATACGAACTCGCTCACATGATCAAAACATAAAAATACATCTAAAACTACGAATCGGACACTAAAACGCATGAATTTCAAAGTAAAGTTCAAGAATATCTAGAATTACAACTAAACGTCCGAATCATATCAAACCAATTCCAAATGATATCAAATTGTGCAGAAAAGTTTTAAATCGCATAACGGACCTATTCCAAGTCCCAAAATCAAATTCCGAACTCGATAGGTAAAAGTCAACCGACGGTCAAACTTATCACCTTCAAATTGCCAAATTTTGACAAAACAACACATATAAACATACGTACTTCCAAAATCAAATGCGGGCATATGCACAAATTCAAAGTCACGATACACAACTATCAGATCCATCAAAACACCGCTTCTAGGGTCGTTAAATTAAAAAGTCAAAGTTTTATTAACATTTATACTTTGGGCTTCTACCAAAGAATCAAAAGGTCCAAATCAACCTGAAAGCTTCTCGAAATGAAACTAACCAACCCTGCAAGTCATAAAACCATAAACACACATGTGTGAAGGATAAAAAGGGGTAACAGTATGCAATTACACAAAATGACTGATCGGGTCGTTACATTCTTCCTCTCTTAAAACAAACATTCATCCTCGAACGTGCATACGAACATACCTGAAGTGATGAATAGATGAGGATAATGACTCTGCATGTCGTGCTAGGTCTCCCAGGTCGCCTTGTCGACCAGATGACCCCTCTATTGAACCTTCACTGAAGTATTGTTCTTTGATCTCGACTTCCGGACCTGTCTGTCCAAGACAGCCACTGACTCCTCAATATAAGTCAAATCCCATCCAATTGGACTGTGCTGAAGCCTTAAGACATGAGACGGATCACAATGATACTTTTGGAGCATAGAAACATGGTACACCGGATGAACCGGATATAAACTAGGTGGCAATGCAAGCCTATAAGCCACCTCACCATTCCTCTCAAGGATCTCAAAAGGTCTGATATACCTAGGGCTCAACTTGCCCTTCTTTTCGAACCTCATCACACCCTACATGGGTGAAACTCGGAGTAAGACTCGCTCTCCAACCATGAATGCAACATCACGAACCTTTCGATCCGCATAACTCTTCTGTCTAGATTGGGCTGTACGAAGCCGAACCAAATCTGTGCCTAATAACATAATATCTCTCGGCTCAGACCATCCAACTAGTGAACGACATCGTATCCTATATAGAGTCTCAAAAGGAGCCATCTAAATATTCGATTTATAGCTGTTGTTGTAGGAAAACTCCAAAAGTGTTAAGAACTGATCCCAAGAACCCCCAAAATCTAACACTGGCATGAAGCATGTCCTCCAATATCTGAATGGTGCGCTCAGACCGTCCTTCCATCTGAGGGTGAAATGCTGTACTCAACCCATTTTGTACGCCTAGCTCACCTTGTATAGCTCTCCAAAAATGCAGTGTGAAATGCGTACCCTGGTCGGAGACGATGGATACCAGCATGCAATAAAGTCGGACAATCTGCTCTGACGATAGGTAGGCACTACCGGAATGTAATGGGCCGACTTGATCAACCTGCCCACAATGACCCATAACGTATCAAATTTATTCCGAGTTTGTGGGAGCCCAACAACGAAGCCCATGGTGACACGCTCCAGTTTCAACACGAAAATCTCAAGTTGCTGAAGCAAACCAGCCAGCCTCTGATGCTCATGCTTCACATGCTGACAATTTAGGCACCGAGATGCATACTCCACTATGTCTTTCTTCATTCTCCTCTACCAATAGTGCTCCTCAAATCTTGATACATCTTAGCTGCACTGAGATGAATTGAGTACCACGAATTATAGGCCTCCTGAAGCATCAACTCACATACACCATCCACATTGGGCACACATAATCATCCTTGCATTCGCAACACACCATCATCCCCAATAGAAACCTCTTTGGCATCGCCGTGCTGAACCATGTCCTTAAGGACAAGTAAATGGTGTTCTTCATATTGACGCTCTCTGATACGATCATATATAGAAAACCGAGAAAGCACACAAGCAAGAACTCAACTAGGCTCCGAATATCCAATCTAAGAAACTGGTTGGCCAAGGCCTGAAAATCTAGGGATGGTGGCCTCTTTACTGTTGGTAGATATGCTAAACTACCCAAACTCTCTGCCTTTAGACTCAAGGAATCGGCCACCACATTGGCCTTTCCGGGATGACATAGAATGGTGATATCATAGTCTTTAAGTAACTCTTACAACCTCCGCTGCCGAAAGTTAAGATCATTCTATTTGAACAGATGCTGTAGACTTCGGTGGTTGGTAAAGACCTCACAAGGGACAACATTCAAATAATGCCGCAGGATCTTCAATGCATGAACAATAGCTTCCAATTCCAAGTCGTGGACTGCATAATTCTTCTCATGGTTCTTCAGCTGCAGAGACGCGTAGGCAATCACCCTACCGTCTTGCATCAACATCGCGCCAACGCCAACACGTGACGTATCATAATACACAACAATAAACCCTGAATCTATAGGCAAAACCAACACTAGGGCTATAGTCAAAGCAATCCTGAGCTTTTGAAAGCTCGCCTTACATTTCTTAAACCATCTGGAAGGAGCACCCTTCTACTAGGGTGTTGGACAGCCCAAATGATATCACAAGGAATTTGTAATGACCATACTGAGTCCTAAAGGCAGTCTTCAGAATATCTGAATCTGAATCTTTAGCTGATGATAACCTGACTGCAAATTCATCTTCAACAACACTCCAGCACCCCGTAGTTGATCAAATAAGTCATCAATGCGTGGTAGTGGATGTTCTTCACTGTAACCTTGTTCAACTGCTGAAAATCAATACACATGCGTATAGAACCATCCTTCTTCTTCACAAACAAGATCAGAGCACCCCAAGGTGGCACACTAGGCCGAATGAAACCCTTATCAAGAAACTCTTGCAACTGTTCCTTTAACTCCTTCAACTGCACTGGGGCCATAAGATATAGTGGAATAGAAATGGGCTGAGTGCCCAACAACAAATCAATACCAAATCAATATTCCTATCAGGCGGCATGCCTAGAAAAACTACTGGAAATACATCTCGAAAGTCTTTCACTACCGGAACTGACTAAATGGTAGGAGTATCAGCACTAACATCTCACACAAAGGCTAGATAAAGAATCAAACCCTTTTCTCAACCATCCGTTGAGCCCTTTGAAATGACACAACCATGCTAGGAACATAATCAAGTGCGCCCCTCCACTCTAACCGTGGCAGACTTGGCATCGCCAAGGTCACTAAAATAGCATGATAGGGCGATAACCAATCCATGCTAAAGATAACATCGAAGTCCACCATACTAAATAACAATAGATCAATTCTAGACTCAAAACCACCAATAACAACTTAACATGACCGATACACACGGTCTACAACAATAGAATCTCCCACAAGCGTGGACATATAAATAGGAGAACTCAAAGAATCACGAGGTATACCAAAATACGGAGCAAAGTAAGATGACTGATGCAAATAAATTTGATCAAGTGTTATCAATGCCATCTATGAACAAGACAAGAAAAGGCGTTGGTTAGCCTTGGAGAAGATCCAAGCGTCCATAAATCTTGCTATGGACGAATCTTGTGTTGAAGATGTACATTTGTGTTTATGTTGTATTATTATGTAGTTATTGAAGACATTAATTCTTAGTTGTTTGGTCCTGCGTGACTATTCTTTAAATTAGCCAAATTGTGGCCCTTTTGTTAATTAGTTGTTTCCTAGTTGATTTAGGTTAACTAGTTATTCTTTTCCTAGTTGATTTAGGTTAACTAGTTATTCTTTTCCTAGTTGATTTAGGTAAAGGCTAATTCTATATAAGCCTAAACACTTCATTATTTTGATACCTTTTGATATTATTATCAATCAAAACCCGGCAGCACATTGCTCCCAAAATCGTGTGAATTAACTTGTCCAATTTTGGTGTGATTCAAAATTGAACTTGTTCCTTTGTTTGGTCGAACAGTTTGCAAGACCATTGTTGTCTTGAGGGTTGTTCGTATAGTATAGGTACTCCGTGACTTCATCAAGAAGGTAAGTAGACTAGTTCCTACTTGTTGTCTTGATAGTTCATTGAGCGTCTTGCTTCTATCTTTTTGTTTTCTTATTTCCGCGTTTAATATTGCATCAATGACACATACGAATAAGTGGATCCTGTATCAAATATGACTGATGCATATCTATGACAAACCAGAACCATACAAGTAATGATTGCGTTGGAAGCAACTACCTACCTGAAAAAGCATAGAATCTGGCCTGGCCTCCCAGTCTAGGGCGACCTCTACCCGCCACTCCCCCACCCTAGCAGGCTATGTGGGTGGAGTGGCAACTGGGGCAGCAAACATGGCCTGAGAAACCTAGGGACCTGATTGAATCCATGGAGCTTGAGTGGTCTGTGGAGGTGTATCCCTCCTGAGTGTGGGGCAGTCTCTAACTATATGACGGGTATCACCATTCTCAAAGCAAGCTCTCGGTGGACGTGGTTGCTGGGACTGACTCGGGCCTGGTCGGCTGGACTTAACGCTAAAGGCACCTCGTGTAGGAGGTGCAGTAGAAGGTGGCTGAGCAAAGTGCGTAACCTGAGGCCTCAGAATAAACGGAGCACCACTAGATGTTGGAAGTGCTGAGTGAATTGGAAGGCTTACACAGCCTCTACCATGACGAGCTGTAGCCGCATCGTGGTCCCTAGTAAATCCTCCCGTACCTCGAGGCCTCTTGGCCTCCCCGTCCTCTCTCTCACTGCCCCGCATACCCTCCAACCTCCATTTAATCTATACCACCTGCTGATGTGAGGTATCTGTTTTCAAATCTCAGGCAATGCTGAATCTAATACCATGGTTGAGCCCCACGATGAATCGACGGACTCACCCTCTAACTGTAGAAACCAAGGCAGGTGCATGTATGGACAAATCACTAAATCTGATTGCATACTCTAACACTGTCATAGTACCCTGGCGCAACTGCTCAAACTCCATGCACCATGCATCCCTTAATGTCTGAGGAACAAACTCTCTCAAGAACAACTCTGAAAACCTAGTCCATGTAAGCGAAGCTGCATTGACTGGGCTACCCTCCTCGTACACCCACCACCACTGATATGCCGTTTCTGATAGTTGGAAAGTAGTGAAAGAAACCCCGCTCGTCTCCACAATACCTACGGTGCAGAGAATACGGTGGCACTCCTCAAGAAAACCATGTGCATCCTCCGATGCTAAACCACTGAAAGTAGGAGGGTGGTACTTCTGGAACTTCTCAAGTCTAAGCTGCTCCTCCTCAGATGTTGCTGCCCTAACCGGGGTCTGAATCGGTACAACAGGTTGTACTGGTATAACCTCTAGGACATGATCAACATGGACCCGGTACTCTAGGGTACGGGCCGCGGGAGTCTGAGCTCCTCCCTCAGCATGAGATGTGGCTGGTGCAAGTCGAATCAGCCCCGCCTGAGCTAGAGTACCAAACATGCTCAAGAACAGTGCGATGGCCTCCTGAAGTACAGGGGTAGCAACAGGCGCCTCGGGTGCTTGTCCCCCAACTAGAGCAACTGGTGGCTGCTCTGTCGTAGCTCTGGCAGGTCCTCTGGCTGCGCCACGTGCCTCTCCTCGGTCTCTACCCCAGCCTCTCGCGGCTCTAGCATGGGGCGCGGGTGTCTGATCATCAGATCTAGCAGTGTGTGTCCTCACCAACCGTGATAAAATAGAAAGTCAAAGATTTAGTTTTGGAAGTCAACCAATTCGCGTGATAAGGAGTCAAAGAAGTGAAGTTTATCTAACATTTCTTTAGCCTCTCGAAGACAAGTACAAACGTTTCCGTACAGATCGTCAAGATTCTACTAAACTTGCTTATGACTTGTAACACCTAAGAACATTTGGAATGCAGTGCTCAGATTGACTTGTGCCCAAACCCTTTTGAAATGACCTACAAAAGTTAGTTGTAAACTGAGCTCATTGGTATGATATGTTATATACCGGCACACCGTTAAGCCTAACAATCTCCTTGATATACAGCCTCACATAATCTTCAGCCGTGTAAGTTTTCTTAACTGGCAGCAAATGGACAGATCTTGTAAGTTGATCAACTGTCACCCAGATGGAGTCAAACTTATGATAAGAGCGAGGCAATCCAATAATGAAGTCCATATTGATCGCCTCCCATTTCCAGATCGAAATCTCTATATTCTGAATTAGTCCATATGGTTTTAGATGCTTGATTTTTACTTTTTGACAATTAGGATAGCTACAAATTCTGCAGCAGCTTCATGTTTTCCTACCAACACACCTCCTTAACGTCGTGGTACATCTTTGTCGAGGCTGGATGGATGGAATATCGGGACTGATGAATCTCAATCATAATCTTCTCTCGCAGCCATGCCACTTTAGGTACACATAACTAGTCCTGGTATCTCAGTGCCTCATCTTCTCCGATCACGAAAGCTATAATCTTATGCTACTGAATGCCTTTCTCAATCATACTTAGGTAGGGTCTTCATATTGTCATTCATTTAACTCGGCTACCGAAGACGATTTTGCCGTATTCAATACAGTAAAACATCTGTCATCAAAGTCTAAAAATCTGATTCTCATACTGGCCAGTTGATGAAGCTCTTTAGTCAACCCTTGTCTGCCTAACTTAATGTGGTACTAAGCTTCCTATTGACTTACGGTTGAGAGCGTTTGCCACAACATTGGCTTTACCGGGAGGGTACAATATCTCAGCATCATAGTCTTTTAGTAATTCAAGCCACCTACGCTTCCTCAAATTCAACTCTTTCTGCTTGAAGGTGTGTTGTAAACTCTTATGATCTGTGTAGATGTCAACATGAACGCCACATAAGTAGTGCCGCCATATCCTGAAAGCATATATTACTGCAGCCAATTCCATATCACGAGTCGGGAAATTCTTTTTATGTTTCTTCAAATTTCAATGCATAAGCAATCATCTTCCCACGTTGCATCAATACGCACCCCAAAACCATACCCAAGGCATCACAATATACCACATAACCTTCTATTCCTTCTGGGAGAGTGAGGACTGGCACAAATGTCAATCATTTCTGCAGCTCCTAAAAAGTACATCCACAAGCGTCAGACAACTGGAACTCTGTATCTTGCTGTGTTAACTTAGTCAATGGTGTTGATATAGAGGAAAATATCATGACCCAAGCCGATGGGCTGCAACGGGCAGTCCAAAATCATGCCATGGATCTTTGCCTTCTTGTTCCTCATCTATCTCAGATACTTCTGGCTCCCTTGGCTGGTTTACAAATATTGGGGGATTGTCATCTTCAGAAGAGTTTGTTGTGGATTCATTGCTTGATTGAGAGCTATCTTCTATTGATTCATCGTCTGATGAATTCAAAGATTCCGGCCATGGAGTATCTTCTTCTGATATGCATCTTGGCTGGGAGACATAGAGGTCTGGAGCCTTCTGGTCAGAAATCATCAGATTTTCGGGGTTGGACCCTTTTGAACTTTCTCCTTGGTCTCGCCTTTTCTTGGTTTGTTTCTGTGCTGCAAGGGCGTCTTTCCTTTCCCAAACCAATTTTTTGATATCAAAATCCTGTTCTTCTTTTAAGGTTTGGGTGAAAGAGATCGGATTTTGTGAGGTAGATGGATAAGTAGAAAAGGTGTAGTCCAATTTCGGTGGGAAATATGGTTGTGGAGACATAGGGAAGAAAGTAGGTTTTGAAGGGACAACCGGGGTTGTTTGTGCCTTAAAGTGGTAATTTCTCAAAAGTTGAATCTGTTCTTTGATGAAAATCTTCTCCTTTTGTTGTTGTTGGAAGAATTGGAAAAGTGAAGTTCCTGGCAGACAAATCTCGTATTGTAAATTTGCCAACATTAGTTCCAATGCTCTGATTAGTCCGTCATGGCGAGACGATGTTTGCTCCATCTTTTTCTTAATTGTTTCCACTTTGCTCATCATTTTGTTTTGTGTATGGGCCACGTTCTTTATGGTGTCGCCAATGTTGTTCAGTACCTTGTTTTGGTAGATGGAGTTTTCGGATTGCCAGTTTATTGTTGCCTCGATGTCACTTGTTGGGGGTTTTTCTCCAGTAGGTAGCACTACGTTTTTCTTGGGAATTTTTGGAGCATGGCTTATACCCTCCTTTTCAAACGGTTGAAGAGAAGGAAAGTCTTGGGTATGACTGGAGCTTGAAGAACTTAGCATGAATATCTGTGGTTGTGGGGGATTTGTGATTTTCGAAATTGGTGAAGTTTTAGGTTCAAGTGGCTTTTTGGGTTGTGAGGTATGGGCTGATGGTGATTTGGGTTTGGGTGTAGTTTGACTATCCTCCCAACTTGGAGTGAATTTTCTGGTAATTTTGGCCATTCCTGGGGTTTATAACTGACAAGAAATTCATATTTACCTGGACGGCTTAATGAGCCAATTGAAGGTCTTTATTTTCATATCTGGCTCGAAATTGTCTTTTAGTGGTTTTCCCCTTTTTCTTGGATTTTGGTTTTGTTTTGTTGGGGCCGAACCTTTTCCCATGTCGCTGGTGTTCATCATATTCTCCATTTGGATCTTCTAAACAGTCTTGACAGTCGCAATCAAGATCCCAAGGGCAGTGTCCCGTAAATGGGTATTTGAACCACCAAGTTCTTTTTCAATTTTTGTCAAAATTTTGACACCAGTTATGTTCTTCCATGATGCTTTGTATCTTCCAAAAGAGCTCTCTATCAGGTTCAGGGTATGTATCTGTTATATCTTTGGGTTGAATCATTTGGCAAGAAAAGATGGTTTTATTGGGTTTTTGAGGTGGGAATGGTCAAAGCTTATGCAAACGGTTTTGTCATTTCTTTTGGTAAAGGTTGGTTCACCAGATTGTAGAGATTCCTCCGGTTCTCTTAACTTTTCATAATTTGTGATCCAGGAATCAGGAAGAATTTTGACAAGTTCATCTCTTGAAATTTGTCTGGGCATTTTGGATACCTCCTTATTGATGACATCCTGTTATTTAGTGATACATTGGAAGAACATGTCAACTTGCTTCGCCAATTTGAGACATTAGTAACATGTTACGGAATCATGCTCTCAGCAAAAAAGATGGTTCTTACTCAAAAGGAGATTGATTTTCTCGGAATGCATTTTGCCAAAGGTGAATACAGTCCAGGACCACATATATGTCAGGAATTACTTAAATTTCCAAATACCAACCTCACAACAAAGCAAATCCAACAGTTCTTGGCTGTAATAAATTATGTAAGAGATTTCATCCCAAATATCTCTACATACATTTCACCGTTCACAGAAATGCTCAAAAAAAATGCACCATCATGGGGAGAGAAACAGGATGAAGCAGTCAGAAAAGTAAAGGAGATATGTAAAAATGTCAAGTCTCTCCACATCCCTTCAGATGAAAAGAAGATACTGCAAACTGATGTCAGCCATGAATATTGGAGTGCTGTTCTATTTGAAGAAAAAGATGGCCAGAGGAAAATATGCGGATACGCCAGTGGAAAGTTTAAAGATGCCGAGCAACATTATCACTCCACCTTCAAAGAAATTCTTGCAGTAAAGAATGGAATCAAGAAATTGAATTTCTTTATTATCCATACAGAATTTCTAATAAAAATGGATAAGAAGGCTTTCCCAAAAATGATCCGGATAAATTCAAAAATTATCCCCAATCCTCAGATTATCAGATGGGCTCAATGGTTCTCTCCATACAAGTTTCAAGTCAAGCACCTGAAAGGAAATGATAATATTCTCGAAGATTTTCTATCGCGACCGGAAGAATTCTCAAAAAGATTTTCCCCAGCAAAACTGAAGCCAATTAGCCACATCTTTGTGTTTTCAAATACAGCGGGAACAAGTTCATTAAAACCAACAAATCATCCACCTGAGTTGTTCAACCTCATGGATCCCTTTGATCCGTCAATTATTATGGAAAGAAGAACTTATTATGAGCTCCAAGTTTTCTAGCAATATGGAGGATCCATTCTCAAGCCTTGTGGTGTCAATCCAGAATATCCATTCTGCCATATATTCATAGCTCAAGCCAAGGATTTTCCACAAAAACTACTATGGTTTTTCTGGTACCTATGCCGTCAGTATTATATTTTCATGGAATTCAAATGCAACGTCTTCAAGGATTTTGACAACATTGCACCAGCCCTTATAGTATTTTTACTATGGTTCAAGCCTAGAAGATATTGGGTGAAATGTTTCAGTGATTCCTACGCAGCAAAAATATTCATGTTTCATAGGCCAGTGAAGATCATTAATGGAAAAGTCCAGGCGCAAGCAGAGGCATCGTTCTGGTGGAAATTTCCCGTGTCTATTTTATCAATGGAGGAAGAGTATAGCGAGGCACAAAGAATCCTTTTTCATCAAAATAGGTGCATCCCGAAAGAGATATGGCCAAAAGATTCGGCAAGCTGGAATTATACCAATACTCATCCTCACTGGGAAAAGGTCCGGGAAGCAGCAAAAGAATATCAAATACCATATGAAGTCATCCGAGAAAAGATCACTCATGACATTTCCAGATTAAAGTTGCGGATTACATCTCTCAATCAAAACGAGAAGGAACATAGCAGTGAAGAACCGTCAAGTTTCAGGCGTTACTTCACAAGGTCTTCGAAAAGATGCCTGGAAGACTATTCTATGATCAATAAAGAATAATTATCTTAATCCCTGCTAATCCCACTATAATCCTACATTACCTACCAAAAAACCCTAAAAAAATTATCCTACCCATGCCAAGACAAATTTTCACATCTTTCCATACTATCCGGGCCCCACTTCACCTTGTTTCCACATGCTTCCACATGCCCCCACATTCTTCGTCACATGCAACACAATACTTTCACATGGCGTCACATGCTCCCTCATACTTTCACATGCTACACCATGTATATTTCACCCCGTTCACATGTTTTCAGGTGTTTTTAGTTGTTTTGCCTAAAGTCCTTCACATGCCGAGAAGGACACGCTTGTAGATAAGTTTGCCATGTAAGATAGGTTTATTTTATCTAGAATGTTTGTCTTGTAATAACCTCCTAGTCCTATATAAAGGAGGCCTTGTAATAGTTGTAGGATCATCTTGTAATCATCTTGTAATTACCTTAGAAATCATCTTGTACTTAATCTTGTAAACATCGTGTAACCTTTGTAAATCTCTTGTGATATATTACATATGAGTTCTTTCTAAATTTCCCTCTTGTTCTTTCTTTCGAATGGATGGAAAGGCCAGTTCATGTATGAAAATAAAGTAAGAATACTCTTTGAAAGTTAGCTTATTGTAGTATGAAAGTTTTCTGAGTTATGAACAGCTAACGTTGGTTATAGTACAAAAGTTTTATGTGTTGTGTAGCTTGGCAAGTCGTACCTAATGGGTTGTTGAAGCCAGCCCCTTTTTGTACGAAAACTTTTGCGACTATAAAGAAATTAACTGTTTGTGTAGCTTGGCAAGCCGTCCCTTATGGGTTGTTGAAGCCAGCCCCTTTTGTAGGGAAACTTTCGTATCTATGATTTAGCTTGCTTTCCTGGAGTCTCTTGCTTTGTTCCTCATATTGTGAGGAGGTTCAAATGGCCAAGAAATTCCAGATGAAAAATTAAGATCCAAGAGGCGCATAAAATATTTCAGACGCAGGAGGCCATACCATCATGGCTGAATGGGCCAGAAGGGCCGTCATGACATAACAAGAATAAAACATAAGGGAATTGTTGACATAGGACGACACAACATGGAATACAAACTTTAACACGTGACATATGGGCCTATAAGACAAAAATCATCACTTGTACACTCAAAACATAGGCCGACAAAAGCCATACAATCTTTCATATGCATGAAATATGTCTACAAGCCTCTAAGAGAATATAAATGTCATAAAGGTCGAGACAAGGTCCCGCTATACCAACCATTACATGTCCCAAGCATACCGACCAAATATGCAACTCCGGAGCAAGTTGAGTGCACCAACTGTATAGGGCGGAATATGATATGACACGTGGAACCCAAGTTAGGAATGACTCGCACGAGTCGCAAGTTCGACTCCATTTGGGTGATAGTTGATCGCCTTACCAAATGTGCTCATTTCTTGCCCGTCAAGGCAACCTACACAGCTAAAGAATATGCCAAGCTGTATATCAAAGAAATTGTTAGGCTTCATGGAGTACCATTGTCCATAATATCAGACAGAGGAGCCCAGTTTACGGCTAACTTTTGGAAGTCTTTCCAAAGAGGCTTGGGTACTCAGGTGAGCCTCAGTACAGCTTTCCATCCACAAACTGACGGACAAGCTGAACGTACTATCCAGACACTTGAGGATATGATACGGGCATGTGTACTAGATTTCAAAGGAAGTTGGGATGACCATCTCCCACTCATAGAGTTTGCCTATAACAACAGTTACCACTCCAGTATAAAGATGGCCCCATATGAGGCCTTGTACGGGAGAAAATGTAGATCACCAATTGGGTGGTTTGAAGTCGGTGAGACTGAGTTACATGGGCCAGACCTGAATCACCAAGCTATTGAAAAGGTGAAAATGATACAAGAACGATTGAGGACAGCACAAAGCAGACAAAAGTCTTATTCAGATGTCCGACGTCGTGATTTAGAATTTCAGGTTGGTGATTGGGTGTTCTTAAAAATCTCACCCATGAAGGGTGTCATGCGTTTTGGAATGAAAGGCAAATTGAGCCCCGGATACATTGGGCCGTATAAAATCCTTCGGCGGATCGGACATGTTGCTTATGAATTGGAACTACCCTCAGAAATGGAGTTCGTCCATCCAGTATTTCATGTGTCAATGTTAAAGAAGTGTATTGGAGATCCTTCCCGGATCGTCCCCATCCATGATATACAGGTTACGGAGAATCTATCATATGAAGAAGTTCCCGTAGCCGGTTCATTACTGCTATGTTCCTTTCCCGCCGGACTGAGAGATCTAATCCGTAGCCTTAATCTGGAAATATCATTAGTGATTTTCTCTCGGATGACATCATAGGGTATTTGATATTCTTTTGCTGCTTAGTGTTGTGGAGGAATCAAAAGGTAGAAGAAATGACATGGGAAGCAGAAGAAGAAATAAAATCTAAGTACCCGTATTTATTCCAGAACATGAATAATGATGATGCTGAAAGAACACAAGATACAATGAAAGAAACGCCCTAAGAGGTAAGTAAGAATCTTATTGTTAATGTCTTCTTTTTATTATGATGTTCAATCGCGAACCAATGTGAGCCTTAGGGCTGTGATTTCTTTTCCTTACATTGTTTTCTCTATTGTATATGTATCCCCACATTCGAGGACGAATGTTCCTAAGGGGGGGAGAATGTGATACCCCGTATATTCACCTATGTGATTATGCCGTAATGTGGTAAGTGTGTATGGGCCTAGGAATAAGGAGAATGGTTGAAATATATTGAAAAATGTTAAGAGAAAAAGGGCGGGAAAACAAAATGAACGAAAGNAGTCTTATTCAGATGTCCGACGTCGTGATTTAGAATTTGAGGTTGGTGATTGGGTGTTCTTAAAAATCTCACCCATGAAGGGTGTCATGCGTTTTGGAATGAAAGGCAAATTGAGCCCCGGATACATTGGGCCGTATAAAATCCTTCGGCGGATCGGACATGTTGCTTATGAATTGGAACTACCCTCAGAAATGGAGTTCGTCCATCCAGTATTTCATGTGTCAATGTTAAAGAAGTGTATTGGAGATCCTTCCCGGATCGTCCCCATCCATGATATACAGGTTACGGAGGATCTATCATATGAAGAAGTTCCCGTAGCCATATTGGATAGGCAAATCCGTAAGCTACGAACAAAAGAGGTAGCTTCTGTTAAAGTGTTGTGGAGGAATCAAAAGGTAGAAGAAATGACATGGGAAGCAGAAGAAGAAATGAAATCTAAGTACCCGTATTTATTCCAGAACATGAATAATGATGATGCTGAAAGAACACAAGATACAATGAAAGAAACGCCCTAAGAGGTAAGTAAGAATCTTATTGTTAATGTCTTCTTTTTATTATGATGTTCAATCGCGAACCAATGTGAGCCTTAGGGCTGTGATTTCTTTTCCTTACATTGTTTTCTTTTTTTTTTGGGTGAAATTATTGTTTATTGATAGCTTAGGGAAAATTTACAAAGGAGGGGGACATAAACCTTACCTCGCCAAAAAAGTACATGTATCTAGTCGAGTTAAACCGTTGACTATAGATACCTTGATAGTAGGTAGTGAGTCCTATACAAGAAGGATGTAATAAAAGTTCAAGGTCTTTTGTACAAAAAAACATGTTCCGTGGTTATGTTGTTTCCTTTTTCTTTTGTCTGCGAGCTTGAGTCCGTTCTTCCTTTGTTCTAGATATACATTGAGCTAAGCTTGTGGGGGATGATGTTTTTATAGGTAGAAGGTGATTGGTAGCATTAAGAGCGATGGTCCATTACAGAGAATTTGGCATTTATGTTCACCGTTACATCTTCATCAATGACCCTCATAACTGACATTAAAGGAGGACACGATCGTAGGACCTCCTTCATAGACATGCTAAAAATAGTGAACTAAGTTATAATTATAAAGGACACAAATTTTCTGGCAAAACTTATGCTACATTCTATACAAAGCTTAATACAATCTTACTTTCTTTCTTTTTTATCTTATCATTGCTGTGCCCGGAAACTTCATTCCCGGAATTGTTATCTCTGATGTTTCGTCTATATTCCAAGAAAAAGTATTGTACATTTCTTCAATTATTGCGTTATTACAGGATCAAATTAGTTCACTTGTCTAGAAACCACGTACAAATTCAACTGTACCGTTATACGGGTAAATAGTTTGGCGTCCACCATGGGGCCTTGACAGTCGTGCAATTAAGCTGATCCTTGTCTTTTTTACTAACGCAATTTGATTATTTTATCCTTAGAAAAAATCACAAAAAGGGAGAACACTGTCAACAACGTGTACAACCTAGAAATTCAAGGGGATCAGCCTCATTTTGTGTATTCAATTAGTGACACCTGCAACGAGGAAAATGACGCCACGTCGGTGCATGACAGGCAGAACCCTTGATAAGTTCGAGAGACAACCCCTGATGATGCTGACGAGGAGCATGTTGTGGATGAGGTGAGGGTCCTGCGAAGCAACATGCCATCATTCTAGGCCATCTCATGTGGCAGGATTAGGTTCTGACAGAACTGAAGCAGGCCCTATCAAGGGCTTCTAATAATGCAAACAGAAGAAATCCAATTCCTCCCGGTTTTCCTGCAAACCAAGCAACACAGAGAATCGATAACACCACTCCTAGGGGCGAAGTTGGCTCCGACGCGGTTGGGGGAGCAGATCCGGTCTCAACAACGAGAACGACCCATTCAAGAATGAACATTTACGATGCATGAGGGATGTAAACGCCTGCATGGACGAAATCCCAGGCGCGCCACCAGTATTGAAAGGCCCGGACTTGAAGAAGTATATTTAATTACCGTACAAGCCGAGTGCGGCACCAGAACTAATCCCGAAGTAGTTCAAGATGCCTGAAATTCCAAAATTTGACGGGACTTCAAACCCACAGGAGCATATTGCCACCTACACAACGGCGTTAAAAGGAAATGATCTAGCTCCTCCGAGAATTGAATATGTGCAGCTAAAAAATTTGGAGAAACTCTCACGAGGGGAGCCCTAACGTGGTATTTATTATTACTCGAGCATACAATAGATTCCTTTGAGATGCTCGCGGATTCCTTCATCAAGGCTCATTTCGGGGCTAGAAAAGTACAATCTCGGAAGGCTGACATATTCAGGATCACATAAGGACAATACAAATTTTTACAAGAGTTCATTACCCAATTCCAGTGAGAATGAATGTTGCTCCTGGCTGTCCCAGATGAATGGGCAGCTGAAGCATTCACCAAAGGATTAAACCCCAGAAGCTCAGCCACTTCCCAAAAGCTGAAGGAGAGCCGGTTTCAGTTTCAAGCAACAACTTGGGCAGATGGTCACAACCGGCACAAGTCAAATATAAGCATCGATGATAACCAGGTTAGTTCTACATCATCCGCCAAATGATGGGTAAAAATAAGAGAAAAATAAAAGGATGGCTACGACGTTGATAGACGGACTTCAAAGGGCCAGTTTTTGCATTACGAGCGGATCGAAGGACAGGGCAGGAACTTTCGGGCAGCAAACAAGTTCACCGTTGATAGAGGAACTGATCGTGGTTGAAACAACAGGTCACTCCAGGATAAAGAGACGTCGTGGTCTCGGGATCTTTCTTACCCCAAGTTATCAGAACACAACTTTAACGTCAGCATAGTGGAACTGCTATCAGCCATGAGAAACATTAAAGAGGCGCGATTCCAGAGAACTATGAGATCTTATTCCATCCAGAGAGATCCCAACTTATGGTGTGAGTACCATAGGACGAACGGCCACCGGACAGGAGATTGCCGACACCTCCGAGAGGAGGTGGCAACACTATTGAAGAATGGTCACCTTAGAGAATTCTTGAGTGACCGAGCTGAGAATAATTATGGTCGTAATAAAGATAACGCGGAACTTCCTAGAGTAGGAGCAGAACCCCCACGCCAAAAGGTCAATATGATCTTCGAAGGGAATAAGATTAACGGGGTCACCTTTTCGATAGCAAATAAGATGAAAGTATCAATAACTCATAGTAAAAGACTCCGGGAAGACGATATCACTTTCACGTAGGAGGACACAAACGGATTGCTATTACCATACAACGATGCATTGGTAATTTCTTTAAATGTGTTAGATTTTAAGATTAAATGTGTTCTAGTGGATCCAGGGAGTTCGGCCGATATCATATAATGGAGAGTATGGGAACAAACTTGTCACGACCCAAGCCGGAGGGCCGCGACTGGCACCGGACCCTACTCAATGGGCACCGGCGTACCCTTCATCTAAGTTTCCTTATTATCTATAAGGCTGGTCATATGCATATAATCTCGAACAATAATTATAATGAACTGAGACGTCATGCCATGATATGAACATACTCATATACATAATATGGCCAACAAGGCTACAATGCAAAACCATAAAACAAAATACATACGTTTGCCGACAAGGCAATTCAACTGTACATAAGTCAACCCATCACTTGTCTATGCATAAATTGACAATTGTCTATGAGCCTCTACAAAAACGTCCATAATGCAACCTATGTCGGAACAGGGCCCCGATATGCCCAAAACAGAATGCATACCAAGACTGTGGCAAGTCCGAAGGATGGATCTCGCCAATATCTGCTGAACTGGGTAGCCTACTGTGGTGGGGGAGCTTCGTCTATCTGCCCGCTCGGACCTCCAGCACGACATGCAGCGTCCACAAATAAAGGACGTCAGTACGGATAATGTACTGAGTATGTAAGACAGGAAACATAATGCAAGAACAATAATAAGCATCAGGGTAAGAGACATACAACCTGTACCATCTGAATGCCTCTGAGGGCGACTAACCATGTCATGCCTGACATGCATTTGCATATACATATATTTATATCCTTTTGAAAATCATCATATACATATATACGCCTCTGTGGGCCTCATCATCATCTCATACATATGCCTCTGTGGGCCTCCTCATTATCATACCAACTGATCAATGGTTGCACAATAGGTGCCATACCCGACCGACTATAGCGCGGCTCGGTAGAGTAAAATAGCTGTCAACTATAGCGCGACTTAGTAGAGTAAAACATATACATATGTATAGTCGCACAATAGGTGCCGTACCCGGCCGACTATAGCGCGGCTCGGTAGAGTAAAATAGATAATGCATGCTGGACTCATAAGAGTCATACTACCATGGTGAAATAATAACATATCAATCCTCCCATAAGAGGGGAAACAATATACGTACTGCTACCTTCTAAGAGTAGAGTATCTTTGGGGTTCGTTCATTGCATTGTGTATAGTCAGAGTTGTGCAAAAGAAGGAAAAAGATAGTCTCACATACCTTGCAATACTTTCCAATCTCAAGCTATGAAACTTCCACGACTTCTTAGTCTACAATAAGAGAAATGACACTATCGTTATCGTTTAGGCGTCGTAACTATTATGTATCGACTGTAACCTATTTTGCAATAAAACGGACAGCACCTCCCCTATATATATGACTTCACACAAGTCAAAACAGCCACCAAACAGCCAAACAACATCAACAAGAATCATATTGAACCTCCCAAAACAGTCCACGCACAAGCCAATCGCTTCATACATACGATGGCCACTATAGTCGTGTCAAACGATCCGGAAATGTTATGAACAACTATCAGGCCACAACCCTAAATATATATGGTGTTTCTCCACACCCTTCCTCATCCAAAACTTCACAAATCAGTAGTATAACACGCAGCCTTACAGCAACACAAAACAGTCCACAAAACAGTCCGCTACAAGTGAATAACTTGAACTCACGGCTTCCGATCACCGTCCCGTGAGTTCTTACACACATAGAACGACTTACCAAGACTTAACAGTAGAAAACATGTATTAAGTAGAGCAGTAAACTCACCTTTCTTGTTAGATAACTCAGCCCTTGCTTTGGTTCCTCAAACTCTAGGGTTTACCTTCAACTAGAAGTTGAAAGAGGGGAAAATCGATTAGGGTTTGTGTGGGATTATTTTGGGGAGGGGTTGCAGGGGTTCTTTTCGGTTTTGAAGCTGTGAAATAATAGTGAATTAACTGGATTTAGAAGCTTTTAAAATCCCTCTCTTGACCGACTTGGGGCTTTTAAATTTTAGCCCTTAATTTTGGCAAGTAGGTGATGTACCTACTTGTCACCTACCATCCTGCGCAGTTATACGGAAATGCAATTATCTCAATACTCCGAGATCGTATTGACAAACGGTTTGAATCATTGGAAACTAGACTCATAGACCTTTAATTTGGTAGGTATATCACCCTGTAATTCCTTGTAAATTGGGATAAAATCGCAGAAACATTTGACCTAATGTTTAAGTAAAATTGTGAACCTAAGTTGCGACAACTTTTGTCGACTTTTGTTTTATAACTCGTTTGACTTCAAGACTTATGAAACGGATATCATATCATTCAAATACCTTAAAACATGACCTCTTGGTGATGTTAACCCCCTCTCGATTTTCCCAAAAATGCGAGTTACAATATCCTTAACTCGTTTATCTTCTAATATTTGTTAACTACCCTTATACACCTTTGCATCGTTTAAGACCAATAGGACTAAACTCTTATTGTCTCAAAGGTAATGCTCTTCTCGAACCAAGGTAGACTATCTTACGTGTAATCTAACACGTACAAATATGGGTTATAACACCCTCCCCCCCTTAGGAACATTCGTCCTCGAATGTAAGGGTTTACGGGGATCATAACTCATCGTCGATTTCTATTTCTGGCTGAGTTTTCTCTATTCAATGGATCCTAGCCAGACTCGCAAGCATTTAAACCCAACCTATAGCCTTACAAGGTTATACAAAACATTATAGCTACGTACATTATCTGCATATCACCACTTGTATTAAGAAAGAGTATCCTCATGTTATTGCTTACTCATAGCGACAGTTCTCCTTTTAACGCGTCCTGTGTTCCCTCGGCACCCTCATTATGTCCCTGCTGGAATAGGTAAGGGTATTTAGCTTCATTTCATCCTCTGCTTTCCATGTCATTTCTTCCATATTCTTGTTCTTCCATAATACTTTAACGGAAGCTACATCCTTTGTCCTTAGCTTGCGGATTTGTCGGTCTAATATAGCTATTGGCATTTCTTCATATGAAAGATCCTTTGTAATTTGTACATCTTTGATAGGGACGACTCGAGAAGGGTCTCCAATACATTTCCTCAACATAGATACGTGGAATACCGGATGGACAAATTCTAATTCAGATGGCAATTCTAACTCATAAGCAACCTGTCCAATTCGTCGAAGAATTTTGTACGGACCGATATACCTTGGACTCAGCTTACCTTTCTTCCTAAA
The DNA here is from genome assembly GCA_002018475.1 of Nicotiana obtusifolia. Classification (NCBI taxonomy): domain Eukaryota; kingdom Viridiplantae; phylum Streptophyta; class Magnoliopsida; order Solanales; family Solanaceae; genus Nicotiana; species Nicotiana obtusifolia. Next base: position 32,338 of record MCJB01051942.1, read on the forward strand.
GCGCTGACACCCTTCATTGGTGAGACCCTCAGGAACACCCAATCACCAACTTCAAACTCCAGATTGCGATGTCGGACATCAGAATAGGACTTTTGTCTGCTTTGGGCCGTCCTCAGTCGTTCTTGTATCACTTTCACCTTCTCAATGGCTTGGTGAATCAAGTCTGGCCCATGTAATTCTGTCTCACTGACTTCGAACCATCCAACTGGTGACCTACATCTCCTCCCGTACAGTGCCTCATACGGAGCCATTTTAATATTAGAATGATAACTATTATTGTAGGAAAATTCTATGAGTGGAAGATGGTCATCCCAATTTCCCTTGAAATCCAGAACACATGCTCGGAGCATATCTTCCAGTGTCTGGATGGTACGTTCAGCCTGTCCATCAGTCTGTGGATGGAATGCCGTACTGAGATTTACTTGTGTGCCTAAACCCTTCTGGAAAGACCTCCAAAAGTTAGCCGTAAATTGAGCTCCTCTGTCTGAGATAATAGACGTTGGTACCCCATGAAGTCGGACAATTTCCTTGATGTACAGTTTTGCATAATCTTCAGCTGTGTAGGTTGTCTTAACTGGCAGAAAATGCGCACATTTTGTAAGTCGATCGACTATCACGCAGATGGAATCAAACTTATGATAAGAGCGAGGTAACACAACAATGAAATCCATGTTAATCACCTCCCATTTCCAGGTCGG